>JAUNZM010002167.1:0-26766 GCA_033459285.1 Clamator glandarius | reverse complement strand
TACTGGTCGGCTACTGGTCCCTACTGGTCCCTACTGGTCCCTACTGGTCCCTACTGGTCAGCTACTGGTCCCTACTGGTCCCTACTGGTCGGCTACTGGTCCCTACTGGTCGGCTACTGGTCCCTACTGGTCCCTACTGGTCGGCTACTGGTCCCTACTGGTCCCTACTGGTCCCTACTGGTCCCTACTGGTCAGCTACTGGTCGGCTACTGGTCCCTAGGGGTCCCTACTGGTCCGTACTGGTCCCTACTGGTCAGCTACTGGTCGGCTACTGGTCCCTACTGGTCGGCTACTGGTCCCTACTGGTCAGCTACTGGTCGGCTACTGGTCCCTACTGGTCCCTACTGGTCCCTACTGGTCCCTACTGGTCCCTACTGGTCAGCTACTGGTCGGCTACTGGTCCCTAGGGGTCCCTACTGGTCCGTACTGGTCCCTACTGGTCCCTACTGGTCCCTACTGGTCCCTACTGGTCCCTACTGGTCGGCTACTGGTCCCTACTGGTCAGCTACGGGTCCCTACTGGTCCCTACTGGTCCCTACTGGTCGGCTACTGGTCCCTACTGGTCCCTACTGGTCGGCTACTGGTCCCTACTGGTCCCTACTGGTCCCTACTGGTCCCTACTGGTCCCTACTGGTCGGCTACTGGTCCCTACTGGTCCGTACTGGTCCGTACTGGTCCCTACTGGTCGGCTACTGGTCCCTACTGGTCCCTACTGGTCCCTACTGGTCAGCTACTGGTCCCTACTGGTCAGCTACTGGTCCCTACTGGTCCCTACTGGTCCGTACTGGTCCCTACTGGTCAGCTACTGGTCGGCTACTGGTCCCTACTGGTCCCTACTGGTCCCTACTGGTCCCTACTGGTCAGCTACTGGTCCCTACTGGTCCCTACTGGTCCCTACTGGTCCCTACTGGTAGGCTACTGGTCCCTACTGGTCAGCTACGGGTCCCTACTGGTCCCTACTGGTCGGCTACTGGTCCCTACTGGTCGGCTACTGGTCCCTACTGGTCCGTACTGGTCCGTACTGGTCCCTACTGGTCGGCTACTGGTCCCTACTGGTCCCTACTGGTCCCTACTGGTCCCTACTGGTCGGCTACTGGTCCCTACTGGTCAGCTACTGGTCCCTACTGGTCCCTACTGGTCGGCTACTGGTCCCTACTGGTCCCTACTGGTCCGTACTGGTCCCTACTGGTCCCTACTGGTCCCTACTGGTCCCTACTGGTCAGCTACTGGTCTGTACTGGTCCCTACTGGTCCCTACTGGTCCGTACTGGTCCCTACTGGTCCCTACTGGTCCCTACTGGTCCCTACTGGTCAGCTACTGGTCCCTACTGGTCCCTACTGGTCCCTACTGGTCGGTACTGGTCGGCTACTGGTCCCTACTGGTCCCTACTGGTCAGCTACTGGTCCCTACTGGTCCCTACTGGTCCCTACTGGTCCCTACTGGTCGGCTACTGGTCCCTACTGGTCCCTACTGGTCCCTACTGGTCGGCTACTGGTCCCTTCTGGTCCCTACTGGTCTGTACTGGTCCCTACTGGTCCCTACTGGTCGGCTACTGGTCCGTACTGGTCCCTACTGGTCGGCTACTGGTCCCTACTGGTCCCTACTGGTCCCTACTGGTCCCTACTGGTCGGCTACTGGTCCCTACTGGTCAGCTACTGGTCGGCTACTGGTCCCTACTGGTCCCTACTGGTCCCTTCTGGTCCCTACTGGTCCCTAATGGTCCCTTCTGGTCCCTACTGGTCGGCTACTGGTCCCTACTGGTCCCTACTGGTCCCTACTGGTCCCTACTGGTCGGCTACTGGTCCCTACTGGTCCCTACTGGTCCCTACTGGTCCCTACTGGTCAGCTACTGGTCCCTACTGGTCCCTACTGGTCCCTACTGGTCGGCTACTGGTCCCTACTGGTCAGCTACTGGTCCCTACTGGTCCCTACTGGTCGGCTACTGGTCCCTACTGGTCCCTACTGGTCCCTACTGGTCCCTACTGGTCGGCTACTGGTCCCTACTGGTCCCTACTGGTCAGCTACTGGTCGGCTACTGGTCCCTACTGGTCCCTAGGTGTCCCTACTGGTCCGTACTGGTCCCTACTGGTCAGCTACTGGTCCCTACTGGTCCCTACTGGTCCCTACTGGTCAGCTACTGGTCCCTACTGGTCAGCTACTGGTCCCTACTGGTCGGTACTGGTCGGGTACTGGTCCCTACTGGTCCCTAGGGGTCCCTACTGGTCCGTACTGGTCCCTACTGGTCGGCTACTGGTCCCTACTGGTCCCTACTGGTCTCTACTGGTCCCTACTGGTCGGCTACTGGTCCCTACTGGTCCCTACTGGTCGGCTACTGGTCCCTACTGGTCAGCTACTGGTCCCTACTGGTCCCTACTGGTCGGCTACTGGTCCCTACTGGTCCCTACTGGTCCCTACTGGTCCCTACTGGTCCCTACTGGTCGGCTACTGGTCCCTACTGGTCCCTACTGGTCAGCTACTGGTCGGCTACTGGTCTCTACTGGTCCCTAGGGGTCCCTACTGGTCCCTACTGGTCCCTACTGGTCCCTACTGGTCGGCTACTGGTCCCTACTGGTCCGTACTGGTCCGTACTGGTCCCTACTGGTCGGCTACTGGTCCCTACTGGTCCCTACTGGTCCCTACTGGTCAGCTACTGGTCCCTACTGGTCAGCTACTGGTCCCTACTGGTCCCTACTGGTCCGTACTGGTCCCTACTGGTCAGCTACTGGTCGGCTACTGGTCCCTACTGGTCCCTACTGGTCCCTACTGGTCCCTACTGGTCAGCTACTGGTCCCTACTGGTCCCTACTGGTCCCTACTGGTCCCTACTGGTAGGCTACTGGTCCCTACTGGTCAGCTACGGGTCCCTACTGGTCCCTACTGGTCCCTACTGGTCGGCTACTGGTCCCTACTGGTCGGCTACTGGTCCCTACTGGTCCGTACTGGTCCGTACTGGTCCCTACTGGTCGGCTACTGGTCCCTACTGGTCCCTACTGGTCCCTACTGGTCCCTACTGGTCGGCTACTGGTCCCTACTGGTCAGCTACTGGTCCCTACTGGTCCCTACTGGTCGGCTACTGGTCCCTACTGGTCCCTACTGGTCCGTACTGGTCCCTACTGGTCCCTACTGGTCCCTACTGGTCCCTACTGGTCAGCTACTGGTCTGTACTGGTCCCTACTGGTCCCTACTGGTCCGTACTGGTCCCTACTGGTCCCTACTGGTCCCTACTGGTCCCTACTGGTCAGCTACTGGTCCCTACTGGTCCCTACTGGTCCCTACTGGTCGGTACTGGTCGGCTACTGGTCCCTACTGGTCCCTACTGGTCAGCTACTGGTCCCTACTGGTCCCTACTGGTCCCTACTGGTCCCTACTGGTCGGCTACTGGTCCCTACTGGTCCCTACTGGTCCCTACTGGTCGGCTACTGGTCCCTTCTGGTCCCTACTGGTCTGTACTGGTCCCTACTGGTCCCTACTGGTCGGCTACTGGTCCGTACTGGTCCCTACTGGTCGGCTACTGGTCCCTACTGGTCCCTACTGGTCCCTACTGGTCCCTACTGGTCGGCTACTGGTCCCTACTGGTCAGCTACTGGTCGGCTACTGGTCCCTACTGGTCCCTACTGGTCCCTTCTGGTCCCTACTGGTCCCTAATGGTCCCTTCTGGTCCCTACTGGTCGGCTACTGGTCCCTACTGGTCCCTACTGGTCCCTACTGGTCCCTACTGGTCGGCTACTGGTCCCTACTGGTCCCTACTGGTCCCTACTGGTCCCTACTGGTCAGCTACTGGTCCCTACTGGTCCCTACTGGTCCCTACTGGTCGGCTACTGGTCCCTACTGGTCAGCTACTGGTCCCTACTGGTCCCTACTGGTCGGCTACTGGTCCCTACTGGTCCCTACTGGTCCCTACTGGTCCCTACTGGTCGGCTACTGGTCCCTACTGGTCCCTACTGGTCAGCTACTGGTCGGCTACTGGTCCCTACTGGTCCCTAGGGGTCCCTACTGGTCCGTACTGGTCCCTACTGGTCAGCTACTGGTCCCTACTGGTCCCTACTGGTCCCTACTGGTCAGCTACTGGTCCCTACTGGTCAGCTACTGGTCCCTACTGGTCGGTACTGGTCGGGTACTGGTCCCTACTGGTCCCTAGGGGTCCCTACTGGTCCGTACTGGTCCCTACTGGTCGGCTACTGGTCCCTACTGGTCCCTACTGGTCCCTACTGGTCCCTACTGGTCGGCTACTGGTCCCTACTGGTCCCTACTGGTCCCTACTGGTCCCTACTGGTCGGCTACTGGTCCCTACTGGTCCCTACTGGTCAGCTACTGGTCGGCTACTGGTCTCTACTGGTCCCTAGGGGTCCCTACTGGTCCGTACTGGTCCCTACTGGTCCCTACTGGTCAGCTACTGGTCCCTACTGGTCCCTACTGGTCGGCTACTGGTCCCTACTGGTCCCTACTGGTCCCTACTGGTCAGCTACTGGTCCCTACTGGTCCCTACTGGTCGGCTACTGGTCCCTACTGGTCCCTACTGGTCCCTACTGGTCAGCTTCTGGTCCCTACTGGTCTGTACTGGTCCCTACTGGTCAGCTACTGGTCGGCTACTGGTCCCTACTGGTCCGTACTGGTCCCTACTGGTCCCTACTGGTCGGCTACTGGTCCCTTCTGGTCCCTACTGGTCCCTACTGGTCCCTACTGGTCGGCTACTGGTCCCTACTGGTCCCTACTGGTCCCTACTGGTCGGCTACTGGTCCCTACTGGTCGGCTACTGGTCCCTACTGGTCCCTACTGGTCGGCTACTGGTCCCTACTGGTCCCTACTGGTCCCTACTGGTCCCTACTGGTCTGTACTGGTCGAAACTGGTGAGTTACTGGTCCCTTACTGGTCTATACTGGTCTGGGGCAGCTGCTACTGGTCTGTACTGGTCCCTACTGGTCTATACTGGTTTGTACTGGTCGGTACTGGTCGGCTACTGGTTTATACTGGTTGAAACTGTTGGGATACTGATCCCATACTGGTCCCATACTGGTTGGTTACTGGTCCCATACTGGTCTGTACTGGTTTATACTGGTCTGTACTGGTCTGTACTGGTTTGTACTGGTCCGTACTGGTTCATACTGGTCCATACTGGGGTGGAGAAGCCTCTACAGGGGATTTTCCTCAAAAACCGATGAAATTGGATCCAAAATTCCGATTTATTTGAGCAAAAACTGTGAATTTGAGTCAAAAATTCCAAATTTTGCTCCAAAATTTGAAATTTTGCCCCCAAAATGACAAATTTTGACTCAAATTCGACCTTTTTCCCCCAAAAATCGAGTTTTTTTGGAAAAATAGTGATTTTTGCGATGAAATTTTAAGATTTGAGTCAAAATTTGAAATTGAAATTCAAGGTTTTGAGGCCAAAATTTTAAAATTGAAAAAAAAGCTGAAATTTCCTCCAAAAATTCTGAGTTTGGGGTCAAAATTGATGATTTTTGACCTTTAATTCTGATTTTTCGACCTTTAACGACGATTTTCAACCTTTAATTCTGATTTTTTGACCTTTAACGACAATTTTCAACCTTTAATTCTGATTTTTTGACCCTTAACGACAATTTTCAACCTTTAATTCTGATTTTTTGACCCTTAACGACAATTTTCAACCTTTAATTCTGATTTTTTGACCTTTAACGACGATTTTCAACCTTTAATTCTGATTTTTCGACCTTTAACGACGATTTTCAACCTTTAATTCTGATTTTTTGACCCTTAACGACGATTTTCAACCTTTAATTCTGATTTTTTGACTCTTAATCCTCATTTTTTTGTGTTTTAACGATGATTTTTGACCTTTAATTCTGATTTTTTGACTTTTAATGATGCTTTTTGACTTTAACTCTAATTTCTTGACCTTCCAAGCTGGTTCCTTGACCTCCCATGATGCTTTTTGACCTCCAACTCTGATTTTTTGACCTCCAACTCTGATTTCTTGACCTCCCATGATGCTTTTTGACCTCTAACTCTGATTTTTTGACCTCCCATGAAGTTTTTTGACCTCCAACTCTGATTTTTTACCTCCAACTCTGATTTCTTGACCTCCCATGAAGTTTTTTGACCTCCAACTCTGATTTCTTGACCTTCCATGATGCTTTTTGACCTCTAACTCTGATTTTTTGACCTCCAACTCTGATTTCTTGACCTCTCATGATGCTTTTTTGACCTCCAACTCTGATTTTTTGACCTCCAACTCTGATTTCTTGACCTCCCATGAAGTTTTTTGACCTCCAACTCTGATTTCTTGACCTCCAACTCTGATTTCTTGACCTCCCATGAAGTTTTTTGACCTCCAACTCTGATTTTTTGACCTCCAACTCTGATTTCTTGACCTCCAACTCTGATTTCTTGACCTTCCATGATGCTTTTTGACCTCTAACTCTGATTTTTTGACCTCCAACTCTGATTTCTTGACCTCTCATGATGCTTTTTTGACCTCCAACTCTGATTTTTTGACCTCCAACTCTGATTTCTTGACCTCTCATGATGCTTTTTTGACCTCCAACTCTGATTTTTTGACCTCCAACTCTGATTTCTTGACCTCCCATGAAGTTTTTTGACCTCCAACTCTGATTTCTTGACCTCCAACTCTGATTTCTTGACCTCCCATGAAGTTTTTTGACCTCCAACTCTGATTTTTTGACCTCCAACTCTGATTTCTTGACCTCCAACTCTGATTTTTTGACCTCCAACTCTGATTTCTTGACCTCCCATGATGCTTTTTGACCTCCAACTCTGATTTCTTGACCTCCAACTCTGATTTCTTGACCTCCAACTCTGATTTTTTGACCTCCCATGAAGTTTTTTGACCTCCAACTCTGATTTTTTGACCTCCAACTCTGATTTCTTGACCTCCAACTCTGATTTCTTGACCTCCCATGAAGTTTTTTGACCTCCAACTCTGATTTTTTGACCTCCAACTCTGATTTCTTGACCTCCAACTCTGATTTCTTGACCTCCAACTCTGATTTCTTGACCTCCAACTCTGATTTCTTGACCTCCAACTCTGATTTCTTGACCTCCAACTCTGATTTTTTGACCTCCAACTCTGATTTCTTGACCTCCCATGATGCTTTTTGACCTCCAACTCTGATTTCTTGACCTCCCATGAAGTTTTTTGACCTCCAACTCTGATTTTTTGACCTCCAACTCTGATTTTTTGACCTCCAACTCTGATTTCTTGACCTCCCATGATGCTTTTTTGACCTCCAACTCTGATTTTTTGACCTCCAACTCTGATTTTTTGACCTCCAACTCTGATTTCTTGACCTCCCATGAAGTTTTTTGACCTCCAACTCTGATTTCTTGACCTCCAACTCTGATTTCTTGACCTCCCATGAAGTTTTTTGACCTCCAACTCTGATTTCTTGACCTCCAACTCTGATTTCTTGACCTTCCATGATGCTTTTTGACCTCTAACTCTGATTTTTTGACCTCCCATGAAGTTTTTTGACCTCCAACTCTGATTTTTTTGACCTCCAACTCTGATTTTTTGACCTCCAACTCTGATTTCTTGACCTCCCATGAAGTTTTTTGACCTCCAACTCTGATTTCTTGACCTCCAACTCTGATTTTTTGACCTCCAACTCTGATTTCTTGACCTCCCATGAAGTTTTTTGACCTCCAACTCTGATTTCTTGACCTCCAACTCTGATTTCTTGACCTCCAACTCTGATTTTTTGACCTCCAACTCTGATTTCTTGACCTCCCATGAAGTTTTTTGACCTCCAACTCTGATTTCTTGACCTCCCATGATGCTTTTTGACCTCCAACTCTGATTTCTTGACCTTCCATGAAGTTTTTTGACCTCCAACTCTGATTTTTTGACCTCCAACTCTGATTTCTTGACCTCCCATGATGCTTTTTGACCTCTAACTCTGATTTCTTGACCTCCCATGAAGTTTTTTGACCTCCAACTCTGATTTTTTGACCTCCAACTCTATTTTTTGACCTCCAACTCTGACTTCTTGACCTCCAACTCTGATTTTTTGACCTCCAACTCTGATTTCTTGACCTTCCATGATGCTTTTTGACCTCTAACTCTGATTTTTTGACCTCCCATGAAGTTTTTTGACCTCCAACTCTGATTTTTTTGACCTCCAACTCTGATTTTTTGACCTCCAACTCTGATTTCTTGACCTCCCATGAAGTTTTTTGACCTCCAACTCTGATTTCTTGACCTCCAACTCTGATTTCTTGACCTCCAACTCTGATTTCTTGACCTCCCATGAAGTTTTTTGACCTCCAACTCTGATTTCTTGACCTCCCATGATGCTTTTTTGACCTCCAACTCTGATTTCTTGACCTCCCATGATGCTTTTTTGACCTCCAACTCTGATTTCTTGACCTCCAACTCTGATTTTTTGACCTCCAACTCTGATTTCTTGACCTCCCATGAAGTTTTTTGACCTCCAACTCTGATTTCTTGACCTCCCATGATGCTTTTTGACCTCCAACTCTGATTTCTTGACCTTCCATGAAGTTTTTTGACCTCCAACTCTGATTTTTTGACCTCCAACTCTGATTTCTTGACCTCCCATGATGCTTTTTGACCTCTAACTCTGATTTCTTGACCTCCCATGAAGTTTTTTGACCTCCAACTCTGATTTTTTGACCTCCAACTCTATTTTTTGACCTCCAACTCTGACTTCTTGACCTCCAACTCTGATTTTTTGACCTCCAACTCTGATTTCTTGACCTTCCATGATGCTTTTTGACCTCTAACTCTGATTTTTTGACCTCCCATGAAGTTTTTTGACCTCCAACTCTGATTTTTTTGACCTCCAACTCTGATTTTTTGACCTCCAACTCTGATTTCTTGACCTCCCATGAAGTTTTTTGACCTCCAACTCTGATTTCTTGACCTCCAACTCTGATTTCTTGACCTCCAACTCTGATTTCTTGACCTCCCATGAAGTTTTTTGACCTCCAACTCTGATTTCTTGACCTCCAACTCTGATTTTTTGACCTCCAACTCTGATTTCTTGACCTCCCATGATGCTTTTTTGACCTCCAACTCTGATTTCTTGACCTCCAACTCTGATTTTTTGACCTCCAACTCTGATTTCTTGACCTCCCATGAAGTTTTTTGACCTCCAACTCTGATTTCTTGACCTCCAACTCTGATTTCTTGACCTCCAACTCTGATTTTTTGACCTCCAACTCTGATTTCTTGACCTCCCATGAAGTTTTTTGACCTCCAACTCTGATTTCTTGACCTCCCATGATGCTTTTTGACCTCCAACTCTGATTTCTTGACCTTCCATGATGCTTTTTGACCTCCAACTCTGATTTTTTGACCTCCAACTCTGATTTCTTGACCTTCCATGATGCTTTTTGACCTCCAACTCTGATTTCTTGACCTCCCATGAAGTTTTTTGACCTCCAACTCTGATTTTTTGACCTCCAACTCTGATTTCTTGACCTCCAACTCTGATTTTTTGACCTCCAACTCTGATTTCTTGACCTCCAACTCTGATTTCTTGACCTCCCATGAAGTTTTTTGACCTCCAACTCTGATTTTTTGACCTCCAACTCTATTTTTTGACCTCCAACTCTGACTTCTTGACCTCCAACTCTGATTTCTTGACCTCCAACTCTGACTTCTTGACCTCCAACTCTGACTTCTTGACCTCCTCTCCCCGCTCCAGGTAGTCCCCGCGGCCCCGACCTCTTCTCCTTGGTCCCTTGCTCGGCGGCGGCCGCCACGTCTCCGCCTTACGCCGTGGGCTGCTTGGCCTCGGGCTTCGGCCCCGGCCGAGTCGCCTTCTCCTGGCGCGACGCCGCCAACCTGACCCTCTCGCCTGGGGACTCGGTGGCCACGTTCCCGGTAGCCGAAGCCACCGCCGGGAGGTCGGTGGCCACCAGCCGCTTGGCGTTGCCCGTCCCGGAAGGGAAGAGCCGGCAGCCGTTCTCCTGCCGCGTCCAGCACCCGCAGGGAGGAGCCGTCGTGGAGGTGACCAATCCCGGTGAGTGGCTCCTCTCGGCTGCTCCAGCTCCTTCTTCAACCTTGAGCTCCAACCTCGAGCTCCAACCTCGTTCCTCAACCTTGAGCTCCAACCTCGAGCTCCAACCTTGAGCTCCAACCTCGAGCTCCAACCTCGAGCTCCAACCTCGTTCTTCAACCTCGTTCTTCAACCTTGAGCTCCAACCTCGAGCTCCAACCTCGTTCCTCAACCTCGTTCCTCAACCTCGTTCTTCAACCTTGAGCTCCAACCTTGAGCTCCAACCTTGAGCTCCAACCTCGAACTCCAACCTCGTTCTTCAACCTCGTTCCTCAACCTCGTTCTTCAACCTCGTTCTTGAACCTTGAGCTCCAACCTTGAGCTTCAACCTCGTTCTTCAACCTCGTTCCTCAACCTCGTTCTTCAACCTTGAGCTTCAACCTTGAGCTTCAACCTCGTTCTTCAACCTCGAGCTCCAACCTCGTTCTTCAACCTCGTTCCTCAACCTCGTTCTTCAACCTCGTTCTTCAACCTTGAGCTCCAACCTCGTTCTTGAACCTTGAGCTCCAACCTCGAGCTCCAACCTCGTTCTTCAACCTCGTTCTTCAACCTCGTTCTTCAACCTTGAGCTCCAACCTTGAGCTCCAACCTTGAGCTCCAACCTCGTTCTTCAACCTCGTTCCTGAACCTTAAGCTCCAACCTTGAGCTCCAACCTTGAGCTCCAACCTCGTTCCTCAACCTCGTTCCTCAACCTCGTTCTTCAACCTTGAGCTCCAACCTTGAGCTCCAACCTTGAGCTCCAACCTTGAGCTCCAACCTTGAGCTCCAACCTCGAGCTCCAACCTCGAGCTCCAACCTCGAGCTCCAACCTCGTTCTTCAACCTCGTTCCTGAACCTTGAGCTCCAACCTTGAGCTCCAACCTCGTTCCTCAACCTCGTTCTTCAACCTTGAGCTCCAACCTTGAGCTCCAACCTCGTTCCTCAACCTCGTTCTTCAACCTCGTTCCTCAACCTCGTTCCTCAACCTCGTTCCTCAACCTCGTTCTTCAACCTTGAGCTCCAACCTTGAGCTCCAACCTCGAGCTCCAACCTCGAGCTCCAACCTCGAGCTCCAACCTCGAGCTCCAACCTCGTTCCTCAACCTCGTTCCTCAACCTTGAGCTCCAACCTTGAGCTCCAACCTCGTTCCTCAACCTCGTTCTTCAAACTTGAGCTCCAACCTTGAGCTCCAACCTCGAGCTCCAACCTCGTTCCTCAACCTCGTTCTTCAACCTCGTTCTTCAACCTTGAGCTCCAACCTTGAGCTCCAACCTCGAGCTCCAACCTCGTTCCTCAACCTCGTTCTTCAAACTTGAGCTTCAACCTTGAGCTCCAACCTCGAGCTCCAACCTCGTTCCTCAACCTCGTTCTTCAACCTCGTTCTTCAACCTTGAGCTCCAACCTTGAGCTCCAACCTTGAGCTCCAACCTCGTTCCTCAACCTCGTTCTTCAACCTTAAGCTCCAACCTTGAGCTCCAACCTCGTTCTTCAACCTCGTTCCTCAACCTCGTTCTTCAACCTCGTTCCTCAACCTCGTTCTTCAACCTTGTTCCTCAACCTTGTTCTTCAACCTTGAGCTCCAACCTTGAGCTCCAACCTTGAGCTCCAACCTTGAGCTCCAACCTCGTTCCTCAACCTCATTCTTCAACCTTGAGCTCCAACCTCGAACTCCAACCTCGTTCTGCAACCTCGTTCCTCAACCTCGTTCTTCAACCTCGTTCTTGAACCTTGAGCTCCAACCTTGAGCTTCAACCTCGTTCTTCAACCTCGTTCCTCAACCTCGTTCTTCAACCTTGAGCTTCAACCTTGAGCTTCAACCTCGTTCTTCAACCTCGAGCTCCAACCTCGTTCTTCAACCTCGTTCCTCAACCTCGTTCTTCAACCTCGTTCTTCAACCTTGAGCTCCAACCTCGTTCTTGAACCTTGAGCTCCAACCTCGAGCTCCAACCTCGTTCTTCAACCTCGTTCTTCAACCTTGAGCTCCAACCTTGAGCTCCAACCTTGAGCTCCAACCTCGTTCTTCAACCTCGTTCCTGAACCTTGAGCTCCAACCTTGAGCTCCAACCTCGTTCCTCAACCTCGTTCCTCAACCTCGTTCCTCAACCTCGTTCCTCAACCTCGTTCCTCAACCTCGTTCTTCAACCTTGAGCTCCAACCTTGAGCTCCAACCTTGAGCTCCAACCTTGAGCTCCAACCTCGAGCTCCAACCTTGAGCTCCAACCTCGAGCTCCAACCTCGAGCTCCAACCTCGTTCTTCAACCTCGTTCCTCAACCTTGAGCTCCAACCTTGAGCTCCAACCTCGTTCCTCAACCTCGTTCTTCAACCTTGAGCTCCAACCTTGAGCTCCAACCTCGTTCCTCAACCTCGTTCTTCAACCTCGTTCCTCAACCTCGTTCCTCAACCTCGTTCTTCAACCTTGAGCTCCAACCTTGAGCTCCAACCTCGAGCTCCAACCTCGAGCTCCAACCTCGAGCTCCAACCTCGTTCCTCAACCTCGTTCCTCAACCTTGAGCTCCAACCTTGAGCTCCAACCTCGTTCCTCAACCTCGTTCTTCAAACTTGAGCTTCAACCTTGAGCTCCAACCTCGAGCTCCAACCTCGTTCCTCAACCTCGTTCTTCAACCTCGTTCTTCAACCTTGAGCTCCAACCTTGAGCTCCAACCTCGAGCTCCAACCTCGTTCCTCAACCTCGTTCTTCAACCTCGTTCTTCAACCTTGAGCTCCAACCTTGAGCTCCAACCTTGAGCTCCAACCTCGTTCCTCAACCTCGTTCTTCAACCTTGAGCTCCAACCTCGTTCCTCAACCTCGTTCTTCAACCTTAAGCTCCAACCTTGAGCTCCAACCTCGTTCTTCAACCTCGTTCCTCAACCTCGTTCTTCAACCTCGTTCCTCAACCTCGTTCTTCAACCTTGTTCCTCAACCTTGTTCTTCAACCTTGAGCTCCAACCTTGAGCTCCAACCTTGAGCTCCAACCTTGAGCTCCAACCTCGTTCCTCAACCTCATTCTTCAACCTTGAGCTCCAACCTCGAACTCCAACCTCGTTCTTCAACCTCGTTCCTCAACCTCGTTCTTCAACCTCGTTCTTGAACCTTGAGCTCCAACCTTGAGCTCCAACCTCGTTCCTCAACCTCGTTCCTCAACCTCGTTCTTCAACCTTGAGCTCCAACCTTGAGCTTCAACCTCGTTCCTCAACCTCGAGCTCCAACCTTGAGCTTCAACCTCGTTCCTCAACCTCGTTCCTCAACCTTGTTCTTCAACCTTGAGCTCCAACCTCGAGCTCCAACCTCGAGCTCCAACCTCGTTCCTCAACCTCGTTCCTCAACCTCGTTCTTCAACCTCGAGCTCCAACCTTGAGCTCCAACCTCGTTCCTCAATCTCATTCTTCAACCTTGAGCTCCAACCTCGAGCTCCAACCTCGTTCCTCAACCTCGTTCTTCAACCTTGAGCTCCAACCTTGAGCTCCAACCTTGAGCTCCAACCTTGAGCTCCAACCTCGTTCCTCAACCTCATTCTTCAACCTCGAGCTCCAACCTCGTTCCTCAACCTTGAGCTCCAACCTTGAGCTTCAACCTCGTTCCTCAACCTCGTTCTTCAACCTTGAGCTCCAACCTTGAGTTCCAACCTTGAGCTCCAACCTTGAGCTCCAACCTTGAGCTTCAACCTCGTTCCTCAACCTCGTTCTTCAACCTTGAGCTCCAACCTTGAGCTCCAACCTTGAGCTCCAACCTCGTTCTTCAACCTCGTTCCTCAACCTCGTTCCTCAACCTCGTTCTTCAACCTTGAGCTCCAACCTTGTTCTCCAACCTCGTTCCTCAACCTCGTTCTTCAACCTTGAGCTCCAACCTCGAGCTCCAACCTCGTTCCTCAACCTCGTTCTTCAACCTTGAGCTCCAACCTCGTTCCTCAACCTCGTTCTTCAACCTCGTTCCTCAACCTCGTTCTTCAACCTCGTTCCTCAACCTCGTTCTTCAACCTTGAGCTCCAACCTTGAGCTCCAACCTCGAGCTCCAACCTCGTTCCTCAACCTCGTTCTTCAACCTTGAGCTCCAACCTTGAGCTCCAACCTTGTTCTCCAACCTTTTTCTCCAACCTCGAGCTCCAACCTCCTTCTTTGTCTTCTCCTCCAGGTCCCACCCCACCGGCCGCCTCCGTCCCCACCGTCACCCTCCACCCCCCGTCCCAGGAGGACTTCGAAGGTCCCTATCGCACCTCCAGCCTCCTCTGCCAGGTCCGAGCCGGACGCCCCCTCCAGGTCCGCTGGTTGAAAGACGGGAACCTCCTGGAAGCCGGAATCTCCACCGAGAAGCTTCTGGAAGCCGCCGGCCGAGCCGCCGTGGTCAACAGCCGCTTGAGCGTCACCCAAGCCGAGTGGGACTCGGGCGCCGTCTTCTCCTGCCAGGTGGACGGGGAGCTTCGCAACACCAGCAAGGGGCTGGAGTGCAGCTGTGAGTCGCCCCGAAGGCCCCGGGACCTTCTCCAAGTCCGGGAAATCGAGGCGGGACCGTCTCGAAATCCATCGGTTTGAGGAGGAACCATCTCGAAACCCCTAAATTGGTGGTGGAACCATCTCAAAATCCATCGATTTGAGGAGGAAACATCTCAAAACCCCTAAATTGGTGGTGGAACCATCTCGAAATCCATCGATTTGAGGTGGAACCATCTCAAAACTCATCGATTTGAGGAGGAACCTTCTCAAAACCCCTAAATTGGTGGTGGAACCATCTCGAAATCCATCGATTTGAGGTGGAACCATCTCGAAACCCCGAAATTGGTGGTGGAACCATCTCAAAATCCATCGATTTGAGGTGGAACCATCTCAAAATCCATCAATTTGAGGTGGAACCATCTCAAAACTCATCGATTTGAGGAGGAACCTTCTCAAAACCCCTAAATTGGTGGTGGAACCATCTCGAAATCCATCGATTTGAGGTGGAACCATCTCGAAACCCCTAAATTGGTGGTGGAACCATCTCGAAATCCATCGATTTGAGGTGGAACCATCTCGAAACCCCTAAATTGGTGGTGGAACCATCTCGAAATCCATCGATTTGAGGTGGAACCATCTCAAAACCCCTAAATTGGTGGTGGAACCATCTCGAAATCCATCGATTTGAGAAGGAACCATCTCGAAACCCCTAAATTGGTGGTGGAACCATCTCGAAATCCATCGATTTGAGGAGGAAACATCTCAAAACCCCTAAATTGGTGGTGGAACCATCTCGAAACTCATCAAATTGGCTGGGAACCTTCTAAAAATCCATAAATTCGAGGTGGAACCATCTCAAAACTCATCGATTTGAGGAGGAACCTTCTCAAAATCCATCGATTTGAGGAGGAAACATCTCAAAACCCCTAAATTGGTGGTGGAACCATCTCGAAATCCATCGATTTGAGGTGGAACCATCTCGAAACCCCTAAATTGGTGGTGGAACCATCTCAAAATCCATCGATTTGAGGTGGAACCATCTCAAAATCCATCGATTTGAGGTGGAACCATCTCGAAATCCATCGATTTGAGAAGGAAACATCTCGAAACCCCTAAATTGGTGGTGGAACCATCTTGAAATCCATCGATTTGAGGTGGAACCATCTCAAAACCCCTAAATTGGTGGTGGAACCATCTCAAAATCCATCGATTTGAGGAGGAACCATCTCGAAACCCCTAAATTGGTGGTGGAACCATCTCAAAATCCATCGATTTGAGGTGGAACCATCTCAAAATCCATCGATTTGAGGTGGAACCATCTCAAAATCCATCGATTTGAGGTGGAACCATCTCAAAATGCATCGATTTGAGGAGGAACCTTCTCGAAGTCCATCGATTTGAGAAGGAAACATCTCGAAACCCCTAAATTGGTGGTGGAACCATCTCAAAATCCATCGATTTGAGGTGGAACCATCTCAAAACCCCTAAATTGGTGGTGGAACCATCTCGAAACTCATCAAATTGGCTGGGAACCTTCTAAAAATCCATAAATTGGTGGTGGAACCATCTCAAAACTCATCGATTTGAGGAGGAACCTTCTCAAAATCCATCGATTTGAGGTGGAACCATCTCGAAACCCCTAAATTGGTGGTGGAACCATCTCGAAATCCATCGATTTGAGGTGGAACCTTCTCAAAACTCATCGATTTGAGGTGGAACCTTCTCAAAATCCATCGATTTGAGGAGGAACCATCTCAAAACTCATCGATTTGGCTGGAAACCTTCTAAAAATCCATCGATTTGAGGAGGAACCTTCTCAAACCCCCTAAATTGGTGGTGGAACCATCTTGAAATCCATCGATTTGAGGAGGAACCTTCTCAAATTCCATCAATTCGAGGAGGAACCTTCTCAAACCCCCTAAATTGGTGGTGGAACCATCTTGAAATCCATCGATTTGAGGAGGAACCTTCTCAAACCCCCTAAATTGGTGGTGGAACCATCTCGAAATCCATCGATTTGAGGAGGAACCTTCTCAAATTCCATCAATTTGAGGAGGATCCTTCTCAAACCCCCTAAATTGGTGGTGGAACCATCTTGAAATCCATCGATTTGAGGAGGAACCTTCTCAAACCCCCTAAATTGGTGGTGGAACCATCTCGAAATCCATCGATTTGAGGAGGAACCATCTCAAATTCCATCAATTCGAGGAGGAACCTTCTCAAACCCCCTAAATTGGTGGTGGAACCATCTTGAAATCCATCGATTTGAGGAGGAACCATCTCAAATTCCATCAATTCGAGGAGGAACCTTCTCAAACCCCCTAAATCGGTGATGGAACCGCCCCGACCCTTAGGAATTCGAGGGCCTCTGGGCCTCGATCTTCTCCGCCGGGTGCCGGCTGGTGGGAAAATTCTATTTTTTTAAATTTTTTTTTAATTTTTTTTTTTGGGGGGGGTTCAGACGCCGCCCCCGCAGGCCCCGAGGAGGTGTCGGTGTCGGCCTCGCCCCCCGTTTTCTCCGAGCTCTTCGAGGAGAAGGCGGCCAAGTTGACCTGCAAGGTCTCCAACCTCCCCAGCTTGGAAGGTCTCGTCGTGTCGTGGAGGAAAGAGGAGACGGGAGAAGAGCTGGAGACCAAGATGGCCGCCGGAGGCCTTCAGGCCAACGGGCTGCTGGGAGCCGAGGGCGTGGCCTCCGTCCCCGCCGGCCAGTGGGACGCGGGCGGCGTCTTCGTCTGCCGAGTCGCCCACCCCGAGCTCCTCTTCCCCGCCGAGGTCACCCTGAGGAAGACCACGCGTGAGTGGCCCCGCTGCCTGCTGGGAAAGTTCCCGCAGCTGCCCCCAGTTTCTGGGAAATTGGGGGAAATCGCGGGAAATTTCGCGGAATTTCGCGGAATTTCTCAAGATTTCCCCAGATTTCCCGTAATTTCTCACAATTTCTCTCGATTTCTGACAATTATTTCTCACTGTTTCTCAGAATTTCTCCAAATTTCTCTGGATTTCTCACAATTTCTCACTATTTCTCACTATTTCTCAAAATTTCTCTCAGTTTCTCAAAATTTCCCATGATTTCTCACTATTTCTCAAAATTTCTCACAATTTCTCTCAATTTCTCACAATTTCTCTCAATTTCTCACAATTTCTCACAATTATTTCTCACTATTTCCCAAAATTTCTCACAATTTCTCGCAATTTCTCAAAATTTCCCATGATTTCTCACTATTTCTCAAAATTTCCCTCAATTTCTCACAATTTCTCAACATTTCCCCAAATTTCCCGTAATTTCTCACAATTTCTCTCGATTTCTCACAATCATTTCTCACTGTTTCTCAGAATTTCTCCAAATTTCTCAGAATTTCTCGCAATTTCTCCAAATTTCTCGCAATTTCTCACAATTTCTCTCGATTTCTAGCAATTTCTCGCAATTATTTCTCACTATTTCTCAAAATTTCTCTCAATTTCTCGCTATTTCTCAAAATTTCCCCAAATTTCCCGTAATTTCTCACAATTTCTCTCGATTTCTGACAATTATTTCTCACTGTTTCTCAGAATTTCTCCAAATTTCTCTGGATTCCTCACAATTATTTCTCACTATTTCCCAAAATTTCTCACAATTTCTCGCAATTTCTCAAAATTTCCCATGATTTCTCACTATTTCTCAAAATTTCCCTCAATTTCTCACAATTTCTCAACATTTCCCCAAATTTCCCGTAATTTCTCACAATTTCTCTCAATTTCTGACAATTATTTCTCACTGTTTCTCAGAATTTCTCCAAATTTCTCAGAATTTCTCCAAATTTCTCGCTATTTCTCGCTATTTCTCAAAATTTCTCAAAGTTTCTCGCAATTCCTCAAAATTTCTCAAAATTTCCCTCAATTTCTCACAATTTCTCAAAATTTCCCCTAATTTCCCGTAATTTCTCACAATTTCTCTCAATTTCTCGCAATTATTTCTCACTATTTCTCAACATTTCTCTCAATTTCTCAAAATTTCCCAAAATTTCTCACAATTTCTTACTATTTCTCAAAATTTCTCAACATTTCCCAAAATTTCTCACAATTTCTCAAAATTTCTTGCAATTTCTCAAAATTCCTCACAATTTCTCACTATTTCTCACAATTTCTCACAATTTCTCGCTATTTCTCAAAATTTCCCCAAATTTCCCATAATTTCTCACAATTTCTCTCGATTTCTCACAATTATTTCTCACTATTTCTCACAATTTCTCAAAATTTCCCATAATTTCTCGCAATTTCTCACAGTTTCTCTCAATTCCTCACAATTTTAATGGGGGAATTTTAATGAAATTGGGGGGATTTTAATGAAATTGGGGGGGATTTTAATGGAATTGGGGGGATTTTAATGGAATTGGGGGGAATTTCAATGAAATGGAGGGAAATTCTTCTCAGAGAACAAGATAAATTGATCCAATTCCATAATTTCCTATAAAAAACCAAGAGAAATTCAACCAATTATAAAAATATTGAGATGAATTGATCCAATTCCATAAATTCCTCTAGAAAAACAAGAGAAATGGATCCAACCCCAAAATTTCTTCTAAACTGAGATAAATTGCTCCAATTCCACAATTTCTTTTCCAAAACTGAGCTAAATCCATCAAATTTTCCAATTTCTCCTCCAAAATCGAGCTAAATCCATCAAATTTCCCAATTTCTTCTTGAAAATCGAGATAAATTGATCAAATCTCCCAATTTCTTCTCCAAAATCGAGCTAAATCCATCAAATTTCACAATTTCTCCTCCAAAATGAAGCTAAATCGATCAAATTTCCCAATTTCTTCTTGAAAATCGAGATAAATCCATCAAATCTCCCAATTTCTTCTCCAAAACTGAGCTAAATCCATCAAATTTTGCAATTTCTCCTCCAAAATCGAGCTAAATCCATCAAATTTCACAATTTCTCCTCCAAAACTGAGCTAAATCCATCAAATTTCCCAATTTCTTCTTGAAAATCGAGCTAAATCCATCAAATTTCCCAATTTCTCCCTGAAAATTGAGCTAAATTGATGGAATCTCCCAATTTATCCCCGAAAATCGAGCTAAATCGGCGGAATCTCCCAATTTATCCCCGAAAATCGAGCTAAATCCATGAAATTTCCCAATTTCTTCTTGAAAATCGAGATAAATCCATCAAATTTCCCAATTTATCCCCGAAAATCGAGCTAAATCGGCGGAACCTCCCAATTTTCTCCCCGAAAATTAAGACAAATGGACGGAACCTCCCAATTCATCCCCGAAAATCGAGAGAAACGGATCCGATTCCGCGATTTCTCCTTCGAAATTAGCCCCGGAGCCCCATGAACCCCCCATTTCAGGAAATGAAATGGCCTCAAAATCCATGAAATTACCTCAAAATCTTATGAAATGGCCTCAAAATCCACAAAATTAACACAAAATCTTATGAAATGGCCCCAAAATCCATGAAATTAACTCAAAATCTTATGAAATGGCCCCAAAATCCACGAAATTAACACAAAATCTTATGAAATGGCCCCAAAATCCATGAAATTAACTCAAAATCTTATGAAATGGCCCCAAAATCCACGAAATTAACTCAAAATCTTATGGAATGGCCCCAAAATCCATGAAATTAACTCAAAATCTTATGAAATGGCCCCGAAACGGCATCAAACGACCCCAAAATCCATGAAATGGCCCCAAAATCTCATGAAACTACCCAAAAGCTCATGAAATGGCCCCCAAATCCACGAAATTACCTCAAAATCTTATGAAACGGCCCCTAAATGGCATGAAACGACCCCCCAAATCCATGAAATTAACACAAAATCTCATGAAACGCCCCAAACCGGCATGAAACGACCCCCCAAATCCACAAAATTCACTCAAAATCTTATGAAATGGCCTCAAAATGGTCTCAAAATCTCATGAAACGCCCCAAACCGGCATGAAACGACCCCCCAAATCCACGAAATTCCCTCCAAATCTCATGAAACGGCCCCAAAATCTCATTAAACGGCCCCAAAATGGCATGAAACGCCCCAAAATGGCATGAAACGACCCCCAAATCCACAAAATTCCCTCCAAATCTCATGAAACGGCCCCAAAATCTCATGAAAGGCCCCAAAATGGCATGAAACGACCCCCAAATCCATGAAATTCCCTCAAAATCTTATGAAACGGCCCCAAAATCTCATGAAACGGCCCCAAAATCTCATGAAACGCCCCAAAATGGCATGAAACGACCCCCCAAATCCATGAAATTCCCTCAAAATCTTATGAAATGGCCCCAAAATGGTCTCAAAATCTCATGAAACGCCCCAAACCGGCATGAAACGACCCCCCAAAATCCACAAAATTAACTCACAATCTTATGAAATGGCCCCAAAATCTCATGAAAGGCCCCAAAATCTCATGAAACGCCCCAAAAGCTCATGAAATGGCTCCAAAATCCATGAAATTACCTCAAAATCTTATGAAATGGCCCCAAACCGGCATGAAACGACCCCCAAATCCACAAAATTCACTCAAAATTTTATGAAATGGCCTCAAAATGGTCTCAAAATCTCATGAAACGCCCCAAACTGGCATGAAACGACCCCCCAAAATCCACAAAATTAACTCACAATCTTATGAAATGGCCCCAAAATCTCATGAAACGCCCCCAAATGGCATGAAACGACCCCCCAAATCCACGAAATCCGCTCCAAATCTCATGAAACGGCCCCAAAATCTCATGAAACGGCCCCAAAATGGCATGAAACGACCCCCAAATCCACGAAATTCCCTCCAAATCTTATGAAACGGCCCCAAAATCTCATGAAACGGCCCCAAAATCTCATGAAATGCCCCAAACCGGCATGAAACGACCCCCAAATCCACGAAATTCCCTCCAAATCTCATGAAACGGCCCCAAAATGGCATGAAATGGTCTCAAAATCTCATGAAACGCCCCAAAAGCTCGTGAAATGGCTCCAAAATCCATGAAATTCCCTCAAAATCTTATGAAACAGCCCCAAAATCTCATGAAACGGCCCCAAAATCTCATGAAATGGCCCCAAAATCTCATGAAACACCCCAAAAGCTCATGAAATGGCTCCAAAATCCACGAAATTCCCTCCAAATCTCACGAAACGGCCCCAAACCGGCATGAAACGACCCCCCAAAATCCACGAAATTCCCTCCAAATCTCATGAAATGGCCCCAAAATGGCATGAAACGACCCCCAAATCCACAAAATTCGCTCCATATCTCATGAAACGGCCCCAAAATCTCATGAAACGGCCCCAAAATCTCATGAAACGCCCCAAAATGGCATGAAATGACCCTCCAAATCCACAAAATTCCCTCCAAATCTCATGAAATGGCCCCAAAATCTCATGAAAGGCCCCAAAATGGCATGAAACGACCCCCAAATCCACGAAATTCCCTCCAAATCTCATGAAACGGCCCCAAAATCTCATGAAACGGCCCCAAAATCTCATGAAATGCCCCAAACCGGCATGAAATGACCCCCAAATCCACAAAATTCGCTCCAAATCTCATGAAATGGCCCCAAAATGGCATGAAATGGTCTCAAAATCTCATGAAACGCCCCAAAAGCTCGTGAAATGGCTCCAAAATCCACGAAATTCCCTCAAAATCTTATGAAACGGCCCCAAAATCTCATGAAACGGCCCCAAAATCTCATGAAACGCCCCAAAATGGCATGAAACGACCCCCCAAATCCACGAAATTCCCTCCAAATCTCATGAAACGGCCCCAAAATCTCATGAAATGCCCCAAAATGGCATGAAATGACCCCCAAATCCACAAAATTCGCTCCAAATCTCATGAAATGGCCCCAAAATGGCATGAAATGGTCTCAAAATCTCATGAAACGCCCCAAAAGCTCGTGAAATGGCTCCAAAATCCACGAAATTCCCTCAAAAACTTATGAAACGGCCCCAAAATCTCATGAAACGGCCCCAAAATCTCATGAAAGGCCCCAAAATGGCATGAAACGACCCCCAAATCCACAAAATTCCCTCCAAATCTCATGAAATGGCCCCAAAATCTCATGAAAGGCCCCAAAATGGCATGAAACGACCCCCCAAAATCCACGAAATTCCCTCAAAATCTTATGAAACGGCCCCAAAATCTCATGAAACGGCCCCAAAATCTCATGAAACGCCCCAAAAGCTCATGAAATGGCTCCAAAATCCACGAAATTCCCTCCAAATCTCCCGAAACGGCCCCAAACCGGCATGAAACGACCCCCCAAAATCCACGAAATCCAGATCTCACGCAGCGTTTCCGTCCCGCAGCCCGAGACGCCAAAGCCCCCTCGGTTCACGTCTTCCCCCCTCCGTCCGAGCAGCTTTCGAGCGGCGAGGGCCTGACGGTGACGTGCTTGGTGAAAAGCTTCAACCCTCCGGATTTCTTCGTCCGGTGGCTTCGGAACGGGGAGCCTCTTCCCGTTAACGATTACGTCACTAGCGGAGCCGTGTCGGAAAGGAGACGTTCGGGTTCCTACGTGGCCTACAGCTCGTTAAGCGTCGCCGGAGACGATTGGGCGGCTGGGAACGTCTTCACTTGCGTCGTGGGACACGAGCGGTTACCGCTGGGGATCCTCCAGAAATCCGTGGATAAGGCTTCCGGTAAAGCCGGAGCAGTCAACGTCTCCTTGGTCCTCTCCGAGGCGGCCTCCGCCTGTTATTAAGTCAGAAAAAATCAGAATATTTAACAATTGCGGGGATGGGGTCGGGCGGAAAGAGGTCCTGAAATCCATCGAAGGGATCGAAAAGATCATTAAACGCTGGAAAAAAACGAACCGGATGGTCCCAGAATGGCGCGAAACCGCCCCCAAAATCCATGAAATTCCCCCGAAAGCTCGTGGAACGGCCTCAAAATGGCATGAAATGGCCCCTAATGGCATGAAATGGCCCCGAAATCCAGGAAATTAACTCAAAATCTTATGAAATGGACCCAAAGTCCATGAGATTAACTCAAAATGTTATGAAATGGACCCAAAATGGCATGAAATGGCCCCCAAATCCATGAAATTACCTCAAAATGTTATGAAATGGCCCCAAAATGGCATGAAATGGCCCCAAAGTCCATGAAATTACCTCAAAATGTTATGAAATGGACACAAAATGGCATGAAATGGCCCCAAAATCCATGAAATTACCTCAAAATCTTATGAAATGGACCCAAAATGGCATGAAATGGCCCCAAAAATCCATGAAATTACCTCAAAATCTTATGAAATGGACCCAAAATGGCATGAAATGGCCCCAAAATCCATGAAATTAACTCAAAATCTTATGAAATGGCCCCAAAATCCATGAAATTACCTCAAAATCTTATGAAATGGCCCCAAAAGCTCACGAAATGGCCCCAAAATCCATGAAATTAACTCAAAATCTTATGAAATGGCCCCAAAATGGCATGAAATGGCCCCAAAATCCATGAAATTGCTTCCAAATCTTATGAAATGGCCCCGAAAGTTCATGAAATGGCCCCCAAATCCATGAAATTAACTCAAAATCTTATGAAATGGACCCAAAATGGCATGAAATGGACCCAAAATCCATTAAATTAACTCAAAATCTTATGAAATGGCCCCAAAATGGCATGAAATGGACCCAAAATCCATTAAATTAACTCAAAATCTTATGAAATGGCCCCTAAATGGCATGAAATGGCCCCAAAGTCCATGAAATTACCTCAAAATCTTATGAAATGGACCCAAAAGTTCATGAAATGGCCCCAAAATCCATGAAATTAACTCAAAATCTTATGAAATGGCCCCAAAATGGCATGAAATGGCCCCAAAATCCATGAAATTGCTTCCAAATCTTATGAAATGGCCCCGAAAGTTCATGAAATGGCCCCCAAATCCATGAAATTAACTCAAAATCTTATGAAATGGACCCAAAAGTTCATTAAATGGCCCCAAAATCCATGAAATTAACTCAAAATCTTATGAAATGGCCCCAAAAGCTCACGAAATGGGCCCTAAATCCATGAAATTACCTCAAAATCTTATGAAATGGCCCCAAAAGTTCATGAAATTACCTCAAAATCTTATGAAATGGCCCCAAAAGCTCACGAAATGGGCCCTAAATCCATGAAATTACCTCAAAATCTTATTAAATGGCCCCAAAATCCATGAAATTAACTCAAAATCTTATGAAATGGCCCCAAAAGCTCATGAAATGGCCCCAAAATCTTATGAAATGGACCCAAAATGGCATGAAATGGCCCCAAAACTTCATGAAATGGCCCCAAAATCTCATGAAACGGCCCAAAACGGCATGAAGTTGACCCAAAATCCATGAAATTACCACAAAATCTCATGAAATGGACCCAAAACCTAATAAAATGACTCAAAATCTCATGAAATGGCCCCAAAATCTCATGAAATGACCCCAAAAGCTCCTTAAATGGTCATGAAACGTCATGAAATGGCCCCAAAATCTCATTAAATGGTCATGAAACGTCATGAAATGGCCCCAAAATCTCATTAAATGACTCAAAAATCCACGAAATTACTCAAAATCTCATGAAATGGCACCAAAACCTCTTGAAACGACTCAGAATCTCAAGAAATGACCCAAAATCTCATTAAATGACTCAAAATCACATGAAATGGCCCCAAAAATCTCATGAAATGGCCCCAAAATCTCATGAAATGACTCAAAATCTCATGAAATGGCCCCAAAATCTCATGAAATGACTCAAAACTCATGAAATGACCCCAAAACCTCTTGAAATGACTCAGAATCTCATAAAATGACCCAAAATCTCATGAAATGTCCCAAATCTCATGTAATCGCCCCAAAATCCATGAACCTACCTCAAAATCTCATGAAATGGCCCCAAAATATCATGAAATTAGTCAAATCTCATGAAATGACTCAAAATCTCCTGAAATGGCCCCAAAATCTCATGAAACGACTCAAAATCTCATGAAATGGCCCCAAAATCTCATGAAACGACTCAAAATCTCATGAAATGGCCCCAAAAGTTCATGAAATGACTCAAAATTTCATTAAATGGCCCCAAAATCTCATGAAACGACTCAAAATCTCATGAAATGGCCCCAAAATCTCATGAAACAAGTCAAAATCTCATGAAATGGCCCCAAAAGTTCATGAAATGACTCAAAATGTCATGAAACGACTCAAAATCTCATGAAATGGCCCCAAAATCTCATGAAATGGCCCCAAAATCTCATGAAACGTCTCAAAATCTCACGAAATGGCCCCAAAAGTTCATGAAATGACTCAAAATTTCATGAAATGGCCCCAAAATCTCATTAAATGGCCCCAAAATCTCCTGAAATGACCCCAAAATCTCATGAAATGACCCAAAATCCTTGAAATTACCTCAAAATCTCATAAAAAGGCCTCAAAATCTCATGAAAAGGCCTCAAAATCCATGAAAAGGCCTCAAAATCCATGAAACTATCTCAGAATCTCATGAAAAGGCCTCAAAATCTCATGAAAAGGCCTCAAAATCCATGAAAAGGCCCCAAAATCCATGAAAGTACCTCAAAATCTCATGAAATGGCCCCAAAATCTCATGAAATGACCCAAAATCCATGAAAAGGCCTCAAAATCCATGAAAAGGCCCCAAAATCCATGAAAAGGCCTCAAAATCTCATGAAATGGCCCCAAAATCTCATGAAATGACCCAAAATCCTTGAAATTACCTCAAAATCTCATGAAAAGGCCTCAAAATCCATGAAAAGGCCCCAAAATCCATGAAACTATCTCAAAATCTCATGAAAAGGCCCCAAAATCTCATGAAATGACCCAAAATCCTTGAAATTACCTCAAAATCTCACGAAATGGCCTCAAAATCTCTTGAAAAGGCCTCAAAATCCATGAAACTATCTCAAAATCTCATGAAAAGGCCTCAAAATCCATGAAAATGCCTCAAAATCTCATGAAATGGCCCCAAAATCCATGAAAAGGCCTCAAAATCCATGAAAAGGCCTCAAAACCCATGAAAAGGCCCCAAAATCCACGGAACTACCTCAAAATCTCACGAAATGGCCCCAAAAATCTCATGAAATGACCACAAAATCTCATGAATGGCACCAAAATCCATGAAAAGTCCCCAAAATCCCATGAAAAGGCCTCAAAATCCATGAAACTACCTCAAAATCTCATGAAATGGCACCAAAATCCTTGAAATTACCTCAAAATCTCATGAAATGGCCCCAAAATCCATGAAAGGCCTCAAAATCCATGAAAAGGCCTCAAAATCCATGAAAAGGCCCCAAAATCCATGAAAGTACCTCAAAATCTCATGAAATGGCCTCAAAATCTCATGAAAAGGCCCCAAAATCCATGAAAAGGCCCCAAA
>JAUNZM010002166.1:0-107388 GCA_033459285.1 Clamator glandarius | reverse complement strand
ACCCTAACCCTAACCCTAACCCTAACCCTAACCCTAACCCTAACCCTAACCCTAACCCTAACCCTAACCCTAACCCTAACCCTAACCCTAACCCTAACCCTAACCCTAACCCTAACCCTAACCCTAACCCTAACCCTAACCCTAACCCTAACCCTAACCCTAACCCTAACCCTAACCCTAACCCTAACCCTAACCCTAACCCTAACCCTAACCCTAACCCTAACCCTAACCCTAACCCTAACCCTAACCCTAACCCTAACCCTAACCCTAACCCTAACCCTAACCCTAACCCTAACCCTAACCCTAACCCTAACCCTAACCCTAACCCTAACCCTAACCCTAACCCTAACCCTAACCCTAACCCTAACCCTAACCCTAACCCTAACCCTAACCCTAACCCTAACCCTAACCCTAACCCTAACCCTAACCCTAACCCTAACCCTAACCCTAACCCTAACCCTAACCCTAACCCTAACCCTAACCCTAACCCTAACCCTAACCCTAACCCTAACCCTAACCCTAACCCTAACCCTAACCCTAACCCTAACCCTAACCCTAACCCTAACCCTAACCCTAACCCTAACCCTAACCCTAACCCTAACCCTAACCCTAACCCTAACCCTAACCCTAACCCTAACCCTAACCCTAACCCTAACCCTAACCCTAACCCTAACCCTAACCCTAACCCTAACCCTAACCCTAACCCTAACCCTAACCCTAACCCTAACCCTAACCCTAACCCTAACCCTAACCCTAACCCTAACCCTAACCCTAACCCTAACCCTAACCCTAACCCTAACCCTAACCCTAACCCTAACCCTAACCCTAACCCTAACCCTAACCCTAACCCTAACCCTAACCCTAACCCTAACCCTAACCCTAACCCTAACCCTAACCCTAACCCTAACCCTAACCCTAACCCTAACCCTAACCCTAACCCTAACCCTAACCCTAACCCTAACCCTAACCCTAACCCTAACCCTAACCCTAACCCTAACCCTAACCCTAACCCTAACCCTAACCCTAACCCTAACCCTAACCCTAACCCTAACCCTAACCCTAACCCTAACCCTAACCCTAACCCTAACCCTAACCCTAACCCTAACCCTAACCCTAACCCTAACCCTAACCCTAACCCTAACCCTAACCCTAACCCTAACCCTAACCCTAACCCTAACCCTAACCCTAACCCTAACCCTAACCCTAACCCTAACCCTAACCCTAACCCTAACCCTAACCCTAACCCTAACCCTAACCCTAACCCTAACCCTAACCCTAACCCTAACCCTAACCCTAACCCTAACCCTAACCCTAACCCTAACCCTAACCCTAACCCTAACCCTAACCCTAACCCTAACCCTAACCCTAACCCTAACCCTAACCCTAACCCTAACCCTAACCCTAACCCTAACCCTAACCCTAACCCTAACCCTAACCCTAACCCTAACCCTAACCCTAACCCTAACCCTAACCCTAACCCTAACCCTAACCCTAACCCTAACCCTAACCCTAACCCTAACCCTAACCCTAACCCTAACCCTAACCCTAACCCTAACCCTAACCCTAACCCTAACCCTAACCCTAACCCTAACCCTAACCCTAACCCTAACCCTAACCCTAACCCTAACCCTAACCCTAACCCTAACCCTAACCCTAACCCTAACCCTAACCCTAACCCTAACCCTAACCCTAACCCTAACCCTAACCCTAACCCTAACCCTAACCCTAACCCTAACCCTAACCCTAACCCTAACCCTAACCCTAACCCTAACCCTAACCCTAACCCTAACCCTAACCCTAACCCTAACCCTAACCCTAACCCTAACCCTAACCCTAACCCTAACCCTAACCCTAACCCTAACCCTAACCCTAACCCTAACCCTAACCCTAACCCTAACCCTAACCCTAACCCTAACCCTAACCCTAACCCTAACCCTAACCCTAACCCTAACCCTAACCCTAACCCTAACCCTAACCCTAACCCTAACCCTAACCCTAACCCTAACCCTAACCCTAACCCTAACCCTAACCCTAACCCTAACCCTAACCCTAACCCTAACCCTAACCCTAACCCTAACCCTAACCCTAACCCTAACCCTAACCCTAACCCTAACCCTAACCCTAACCCTAACCCTAACCCTAACCCTAACCCTAACCCTAACCCTAACCCTAACCCTAACCCTAACCCTAACCCTAACCCTAACCCTAACCCTAACCCTAACCCTAACCCTAACCCTAACCCTAACCCTAACCCTAACCCTAACCCTAACCCTAACCCTAACCCTAACCCTAACCCTAACCCCTAACCCCTAACCCTAACCCCTAAACCCTAACCCTAAACCCTAACCCTAAACCCTAACCCTAAACCCTAACCCTAAACCCTAACCCTAAACCCTAATGGGGCGTGGCCGAGTCGGTGGGCGTGGTCGCGTAAGGGGGCGTGGTTGCGTCGGTGGGCGTTGCCACGTAAGGGGGCGTGGCTACGTCGATGGGCGTGGTCACGTAAGGGGCGTGGTCACGTCGGTGGGCGTGGTCACGTCAGTGGGCGTGGTCGCGTCAGTGGTCGTGGTCGCGTCAGTGGGCGTGGCTGCATCGATGGGCGTGGTCACGTAAGGGGCGTGGTCACGTCAGTGGGCGTGGTCACGTAAGGGGTGTGGTCACGTCAGTGGGCGTGGTCACGTAAGGGGCGTGGTCACGTCAGTGGGCGTGGTCACGTAATGGGCGTGGTCGCGTCAGTGGGCGTGGTCACGTAAGGGGCGGGATCGCGTCAGTGGGCGTAGTCACGTAAGGGGCGGGGTTACGTAGGGGCGTGGCTGCGTGTGTGGGCGTGGTCACGCAAGGGGCGTAGCTGCGTAGCTGGGCGGGGTCACGTAAAGGGCGGGGTCACGTAAGGGGGCGTGTCTGCGTCGATGGGCGTGGTCACATAAGGGGCGGGGTCACGTAAGGGGGCGTGGCTGCGTCGATGGGCGTGGTCACGTAAGGGGCGGGGTCACGTAAGGGGCGTGGCTGCGTCGATGGGCGTGGTCACGTAAGGGGCGGGGTCACGTAAGGGGCGGGGTTACGCAGGGGCGTGGTCACGTAAGGGGCGGGGTTACGCAGGGGCGTGGCTGCGTCGGTGGGCGTGGTCACGTAAGGGGACGGGGTCACGTAAGGGGCGTGGCTGCGTCGATGGGCGTGGCTGCGTTGGTGGTCGTGGTCACGTAAAGGGCGGTGTCACGTAAGGGGCGTGGCTGCGTCGATGGGTGTGGTCATAGGGGGTGTGGTTGTTTAGGGGCGTGGCTGCACGTTTTTTTAGTGCAGTATCTGTTGTGGTTGGGTGGAAAAAACTAAGTAGAGTGTTTCTGTGTTTTTGTGGTTCACTTATTGTAGAATTAGTTCAGTAGTGTGAGATGTGATTCAGGGGGCAGGGCAATGTGGTGGGGTGTGGTGTCTCGGGGCGGGGCTCAGTGACGGGGGCGGCGTCTCGGGGCGGGGCTCAGTGACGGGGGGCGGCGTCTCGGGGCGGGGCTCAGTGACGGGGGGCGGCGTCTCGGGGCGGGGCTCGGTGGCGGGGGCGGCGTCTCGGGGCGGGGCTCGGTGGCGGGGGCGGCGTCTCGGGGCGGGGCTCGGTGGCGGGGGCGGCGTCTCGGGGCGGGGCTCGGTGACGGGGGCGGCGTCTCGGGGCGGGGCTCGGTGACGGGGGCGGCGTCTCGGGGCGGGGCTCGGTGACGGGGGCGGCGTCTCGGGGCGGGGCTCGGTGACGGGGGCGGCGTCTCGGGGCGGGGTCTCGACGAGGGGGTGGCGTCTCGACGAGGGGGCGGCGTCTCGGGGCGGGGTCTCGACGAGGGGGCGGCGTCTCGGGGCGGGGTCTCGACGAGGGGGCGGCGTCTCGGGGCGGGGTCTCGACGAGGGGGCGGCGTCTCGGGGCGGGGTCTCGACGAGGGGGCGGCGTCTCGGGGCGGGGTCTCGACGAGGGGGCGGCGTCTCGGGGCGGGGTCTCGACGAGGGGGCGGCGTCTCGGGGCGGGGTCTCGACGAGGGGGCGGCGTCTCGGGGCGGGGTCTCGACGAGGGGGCGGCGTCTCGGGGCGGGGTCTCGACGAGGGGGCGGCGTCTCGGGGCGGGGTCTCGACGAGGGGGCGGCGTCTCGGGGCGGGGTCTCGACGAGGGGGCGGCGTCTCGGGGCGGGGTCTCGACGAGGGGGCGGTGTTTCGGGGCGGGGTCTCGACGAGGGGGCGGCGTTTCGGGGCGGGGGGCGGAGCGGGTGTTTGGGTGTGGGGTCGGGTGAGGGGGCGGAGTAGGTGTTTGGGGCGGGGTCGGGTGAGGGGATCGGGATGGGTGAGGGGGCGGAGCGGGTGTCTGGGGGCGGGGACGGGTGAGGGGGCGGAGACGGGTGAGGGGGCGGGGACGGGTGAGGGGGCGGAGCGGGTGTTTGGGGGTGGGGACGGGTGAGGGGACGGAGTGGGTGTTCGGGGTCGGGTGAGGGGGCGGAGCGGGTGTTTGGGGGCGGGGACGGGTGAGGGGGCGGAGCGGGTGTTTGGGGGTGGGGTTGGGCGAGGGGGTGGGCTGTGGGGATGTGGTGTGTGGTGAGTAGGGGTGATGTGGTGGGAGGTTGTTTTGATGTAGGGATTTTGTTTTGGTGGGATGGAGAAAAAATTTTTTTTTACCTAATTTGCATAATTAATTAGGTAATTGTTTAATTGTTGAGGGGTGGTTAATTGTGGGTGTGGATTGGTTTTGATATGGGTTTTGTGTATATATGGGGGGTGTGTAGGTGGTTGGTTAATTGGGGGGGGGAAGAGTGGGTGTGGGTGGGTTTTGAGATGGGGGGGTGTGGTGTGTATATGGTGTGGGTGGGTAATTTCCCTGTATAGTAGTATATATAAAAAGAATAAAAATAATAAGTATATACCCTGGTGCAGCCCTAGAAATTGGGTTGGTCTCTGGGAGTAATTAAATATTTAAATTTATTTATTTTTTTTTTAAATTTATTTTTTACTCCCAGAGACCAAGCCTGGTTCTAGGGCTGCTCTGATTCAAAAAATTGAATCAGAAAACTAAAGTTGAAAGGAAAACAAGACAATAACAACTGGCGCAACAGGAACAACCCTCACACAACACAACCAAAAAACATTTATTGTGGTGTTTGAAATGAAAGGGTGTAAGGTTTCTGTTTCCTTTATTAGTTAAAAAGAGTAGAGTAACAACATTTTTTAAGTTACAAGACATGAATACAAGATTACAGAGTTCAACACAGACTCAAGTAGTCCAATATACAAAGTTGGGGCACAATACAATAAAGTCAAACACAGAGCAATATACAAAGTTAGGGCACAATACAAAGTCAAACACAGCATTACAGCAAAGTCAAACACAAGACCATATACAAACTTGAGGCACAATACAACAAAGTCAGACAGAGAAATATACAAAGTTGAGGCGCAATACAACAGAGCCAAACAGAGCAATATACAAAGTTTGGGCACAATACAAAGTCAAACACAGCATTACAGCAAAGTCAAACACAAGACAATATACAAACTTGGGGCACAATACAACAAAGTCAGACAGAGAAATACACAAAGTTGAGGCGCAATACAATAGAGTCAAACAGAGCAATATACAAAGTTGGGGCACAATACAAAGTCAAACAGAGCATTACAGCAAAGTCAAACACAAGACAATATACAAACTTGGGGCACAATACAGCAAAGTCAAACACAGGGCACTACAGCAAAGTCAAACACAGGGCACTACAGCAAAGTCAAACACAGGGCACTACAGCAAAGTCAAACACAGGGCACTACAGCAAAGTCAAACACAGGGCACTACAGCAAAGTCAAACACAGGGCACTACAGCAAAGTCAAACACAGGGCACTACAGCAAAGTCAAACACAGGGCACTACAGCAAAGTCAAACACAGGGCACTACAGCAAAGTCAAACACAGGGCAATATACAAACTTGTGGCAAAATACAACAAAGTCAAACACAGCAATACACAAAGTTGGGGCACAATACAAAGTCAAACACAGCATTACAGCAAAGTCAAACACAAGACAATATACAAACTTGGGGCACAAAACAAAGTCAAACATGGAGCATTACAGCAAAGTCAAACGCAAGACAATATACAAACTTGTGGCAAAATATAACAAAGTCAAACACAGAGCAATATACAAAGTTGGGGCACAATACAACAAAGTCAAACACAGAGCATTACAGCAAAGTCAAACACAGCAATATACAAAGTGGGGACACAATACAGCAAAGTCAAACACAAGACAATATACAAAGTTGGGGCACAATACAAAGTCAAACAGAGCATTACAGCAAAGTCAAACACAAGACAATATACAAACTTGGGGCACAATACAACAAAGTCAAACACAGAGCATTACAGCAAAGTCAAACACAGCAATATACAAAGTTGGGGCACAATACAAAGTCAAACACAAGACAATATACAATGTTAGGGCACAATACAAAGTCAAACAGAGCATTACAGCAAAGTCAAACACAGGGCAATATACAAAGTTGGGGCACAATACATCAAAGTCAAACACAGGGCAATATACAAAGTTGGGGCACAATACATCAAAGTCAAACACAGGGCAATATACAAAGTTGGGGCACAATACATCAAAGTCAAACACAGGGCAATATACAAAGTTGGGGCACAATACATCAAAGTCAAACACAGGGCAATATACAAAGTTGGGGCACAATACATCAAAGTCAAACACAGGGCACTACAGCAAAGTCAAACACAGGGCACTACAGCAAAGTCAAACACAGGGCACTACAGCAAAGTCAAACACAGGGCACTACAGCAAAGTCAAACACAGGGCACTACAGCAAAGTCAAACACAGGGCAATATACAAACTTGTGGCAAAATACAACAAAGTCAAACACAGCAATACACAAAGTTGGGGCACAATACAAAGTCAAACACAGCATTACAGCAAAGTCAAACACAAGACAATATACAAACTTGGGGCACAAAACAAAGTCAAACATGGAGCATTACAGCAAAGTCAAACGCAAGACAATATACAAACTTGTGGCAAAATATAACAAAGTCAAACACAGAGCAATATACAAAGTTGGGGCACAATACAACAAAGTCAAACACAGAGCATTACAGCAAAGTCAAACACAGCAATATACAAAGTGGGGACACAATACAACAAAGTCAAACACAGAGCAATATACAAAGTTGGGGCACAATACAAAGTCAAACAGAGCATTACAGCAAAGTCAAACACAGAGCAATATACAAAGTTGGGGCACAATACAACAAAGTCAAACAGAGCATTACAGCAAAGTCAAACACAGCAGTATACAAAGTGGGGACACAATACAACAAAGTCAAACACAGAGCAATATACAAAGTTGGGGCACAATACAAAGTCAAACAGAGCATTACAGCAAAGTCAAATACAAGACAATATACAAACTTGGGGCACAATACAACAAAGTCAAACAGAGCATTACAGCAAAGTCAAACACAGCAATATACAAAGTTGGGGCACAATACAGCAAAGTCAAACACAAGACAATATACAAAGTTGGGGCACAATACAAAGTCAAACAGAGCATTACAGCAAAGTCAAACACAAGACAATATACAAACTTGGGGCACAATACAACAAAGTCAAACACAGAGCATTACAGCAAAGTCAAACACAGCAATATACAAAGTTGGGGCACAATACAAAGTCAAACACAAGACAATATACAATGTTAGGGCACAATACAAAGTCAAACAGAGCATTACAGCAAGGTCAAACACAGGGCAATATACAAAGTTGGGGCACAATACATCAAAGTCAAACACAGGGCAATATACAAAGTTGGGGCACAATACATCAAAGTCAAACACAGGGCAATATACAAAGTTGGGGCACAATACATCAAAGTCAAACACAGGGCAATATACAAAGTTGGGGCACAATACATCAAAGTCAAACACAGGGCATTACAACAATGTTAGGGGACAATACAAATTCAAACAGTGCATTACAGCAAAGTCAAACACAGCAATATACACAAAGTTAGGGCACAATACAGCACAGTCAAACACAGGGCATAACAAAATTAGGGCACAATACAACAAAGTCAAACACAGTGCATTACAAAACCAGGGCACAACACAACGGTACAAGATCAAACACAGTGCACTAGAACACAGTCAAGCACAGTGCATTACAGCAAAGTCAGGGCACAACACAATAGCACAAGGTCAAACGCAGGGCATTAGAACACAAATAGTGTATTACAACACAGTCAACAGCAAGGTCAAACCTTGCAATACAGCAAAGGCAAACACAGGGCACTACAACAAAGTCTAACACAGTGCAATACAGCACAGGCAACACCAAAGTCAAACACCATGCACCATACAAATTCAAGGACTATGCAATACTACAAAGTTCAGGCATGGCGCATGAGTACAGAGTTAAGGAACAACACGGCAGTACAAACTCAGATGTAATGCAACACAGTGGTAGAAACTGAAACAGAGCAATACTACACTTTTACAGCATAACACAACAGTACACAGTTAAACACACTGCAAGACAACAAAGTCAGGAGCACAACATCAGAGTACAGAGTTAAGGCACAATGCAACACCACAGCACTGAGTTAAACATACCACAACAGAAAACAGAGTTAAAGACAACCCAACACTACAGAGTTAAACACAATGAAAGACTACAGAGGTACATATGGCATAACACTACACATTCAGACACAATGACCACTATATTCCTTTAGAGACTCCGCTGGCCGTCCCGAGGCGCAGCTCCGCAGCGACTCCGCTGGCCGTCCCGAGGCGCAGCTCCGCAGCGACTCCGCTGGCCGTCCCGAGGCGCAGCTCCGCAGCGACTCCGCTGGCCGTCCCGAGGCGCAGCTCCGCAGCGACTCCGCTGGCCGTCCCGAGGCGCAGCTCCGCAGCGACTCCGCTGGCCGTTCCAAACTCTTCTTACTTTTAGCTTTAAACTAACTGGCTGCAAAGCAAAAAATTACACACAGAACGTTACACACACAACCTCAAAAAGAAACCCCACCACCCCCAAACCGCATACACAAACCCTCACCCAGAAAACCCAAAACCCTCCTCTGGCCATCCCAAACTCTTCTTACTTTTAGGTTTACACTAACTGGCTGCAAAGCAAAAAATTACACACACAACCTCAAAAAGCAACCCCACCACCCCGAACCACATACACAACCCCTCACCCAGAAAACCCAAAACCCTCCTCATTCTCCACCAAAGCATTCAACCTCCTGCCGGCCACAACAGGCCATCCCTCCTAGGACCTGTGGCTCCCCAGGAACGGCGTTCCCGGGGGCCCCAAAAGTTAATCCTGCCTCAAGAAAACCCGGTCCCAGGTCAGTCTGCACCCAAACCTTGGCGATGAACATCGCCTCGCAGACTGGCCGGGACCGGGGAAAAAAAACCCAGCTGGGGGAAAAAAAAAAAATCCCCCAGCTGGGGTTTTTTTATTCTATTATCATTTTTTAAAAAGCTAAGTACCTGCAAAGCAAAATATCACACACACGCAACCTCTAAAAGCAACCCCGCCACCCCCAAACCGCATACACAAACCCTCACCCAGAAAACCCTCCTCATTCTCCACCCAAGCATTCAACCTCCTGCCGGCCACAACAGGGCAGTGCCCTGCACCTCATGGCTCCCCAGGAACAGCATTCTGAGTCACCTTCGAATTGAGCCCTGCCTCAAAGAAAGCTGGCCCCGGCTCAGACTGCACCCAAAACTTGGTGATCGACCACACTTTGCAAACTGGCCGAGACCGGGGGAAAAAACACCCAGCTAGAGGAAAACTTAACAAACCCCAGCAGGGCTTTCTTTATTCTATTTTCAGTTTCGGGTCCTGACTGCCTCCAAAGGAAAACACTCCATTCCACATACAAACTCTAAGGAGACAACAATAAATGATACCCACCTCCACACACCCAGATGCTAATACACATTCACAAATACACCTCCATGCACCCAAACCCTCAACCCTAGACACAGTCAGACACATCAACGTCTAAGTCCCACATAAGTAGCCATAAGTACCACACAGGCTATAATGAACATACTTGATTATGAAGTGCTTAGGTCCTGCTTCAATAGCTCAGGCCCCAGAGCCTTGATCATCACTCCTGCAGCTGTGCAGCCAGGAGGATTCTACTCTCCTCACCTATGGCTACTTGTTCAGCAGTGTAGTATATGACCCTAGACTACAAGTACTCAGCATATCACCCATACAATCTTTCTGATCTACTTCTGTTAATGTCTCTTACTTCATTGCCTTGGGCAGAGCAGCTCTAGCCAGACAAACACACAGAGCAACACCACACATGATAGACCAATAGCAATCCAGATAGAAAAAGAAAACTAAGGAGATGATACCCAGACCAAAGATGTCATGGGGCAGGAAGACTTAAGGACTGCAAGAACAACTCAATGACTGTTCTGGAAAAGCAGCCCCTTACAAAGGCATATGGCCACAAGTGGAAGGATGGACATACAAGAAGCTGTGCCTTAATATTTAAAATGTAGGTAACAGACGCAAAAAGTCCCAGAATGCGGACGGAGGGACGCAAAAAGTCCCAGAATGCGGACGGAGGGACGCAAAAAGTCCCAGAATGCGGACGGAGGGACGCAAAAAGTCCCAGAATGCGGACGGAGGGACGCAAAAAGTCCCAGAATGCGGACGGAGGGACGCAAAAAGTCCCAGAATGCGGACGGAGGGACGCAAAAAGTCCCAGAATGCGGACGGAGGGACGCAAAAAGTCCCAGAATGCGGACGGAGGGACGCAAAAAGAGACCCTAGAGATGAAGGCCAAGCGCAGCTTGAGCACAGAGAACATCAAGACCTGCAGAAGACCCAAAGCAGAGTACCCATACTACATCAACAATACAACAACAGACAGGCTGGAACTGCCCTGCCCAGGACATGCTATCTTTGGCCTGACAAGTAGGCCCCTCAGCCTTTACCTGCCCAAAGGAGACTGTCCCAGCACAGTACTCTCTTCTATGCTACTGCTAAAACCCCTCCTTCCTATGACCAACCACCTTCCTTCTTCCCAACATAACATCAGCCCCAACTCCTCAACTTAGCTTTTACAGGTCCGAGAGCCCGAACACACACTTGGCAGAAGTGGCCCAAATCACATCCGCTGTCAAGGATGGTCCTGCAGTCACTGGGGGTTCCTCTACATCTGCAAGAAAACAGAACAAAAAACACAGTATCAACAGTCAACTCCATGCTATGCAGGGCCCCACCTGTGGTAAATCCACAGGCCCGCACTCCACCTCCCCGCTACCCAATTGACCTCAAATACTCATCCTGGTCCACAGGCAGCCCATGTGGCACCTACAAAACAAAAGAGAAACAGTCAGCTGAGTTGCTCTGTAAAACTTGCCTCTTAGACATCTGTATAGGCAACAACCTCCTCACCTCTCAGATCACTTGTCTGCGTGATGCTTTGTCCCTCTGGGCTGTGTGTGGCACCTGCAGAAGAGAAAGCAAAAAAACACATGCTCAGATACTACCCTAAAATGCACAACACAGCACAGTCAAGCCACGGCGCAACGCTGGGCACTACAGCACAGTCAAGCCACGGCGCAACGCTGGGCACTACAGCACAGTCAAGCCACGGCGCAACGCTGGGCACTACAGCACAGTCAAGCCACGGCGCAACGCTACAAAGCCACGGCGCAACGCTACAAAGCCACGGCGCAACGCTACAAAGCCACGGCGCAACGCTACAAAGCCACGGCGCAACGCTACAAAGCCACGGCGCAACGCTACAAAGCCACGGCGCAACGCTACAAAGCCACGGCGCAACGCTACAAAGCCACGGCGCAACGCTACAAAGCCACGGCGCAACGCTACAAAGCCACGGCGCAACGCTACAAAGCCACGGCGCAACGCTACAAAGCCACGGCGCAACGCTACAAAGCCACGGCGCAACGCTACAAAGCCACGGCGCAACGCTACAAAGCCACGGCGCAACGCTACAAAGCCAAGTCAGGCACAGTGCATTACAACAGAGTTAGGGCGCAACACAGGGCATTACAGCAAAGTCAAGTCAGGGCACGATGCAGTACATTACAGCAAAGTTAGGGCACAACATAACAGTACGAAGTCACAGTCAGGGCACAATACAACACAGTCAAGCCAAGCACAGTGCATTACTACAAAGTTAGAGCACAACACAACAGTACCAAACCAAGCACAGGGCATTACAACAAACTCAAAGGCAAAGTCAAACAGTGCAATACAACACTGCAATACAACCCCTCCTTGCTATGACAAACCACCTCCCTTCTTCTCAGCATAACATCAGGCCCAATCCCTCAACTTAGCTTTCACAGGTCCGAGAGCCTGAACACACACTCGGCAGAAGGGGCCCAAATCACATCCGCTGTCAAAGACGGTCCTGCGGTCACCAGGTTCCTCTACATCTGCAAGAAAACTGAACAAAATACACAGTGTCAACAATCAGCTGCACACTACGCAGGGCCCCACCTGTGGCAAATCCACAGGCCCGCACTCCACCTCCCTGCTACCCAATTGACCTCAAATACTCATCCTGGTCCACAGGCAGCCCACGTGGCACCTACAAAACAAAACAGAAACACTCAGCTGAGTTGCTCTGTAAAACTTGCCTCTTAGACATCTGTATAGACAACAACCTCCTCACCTCTCAGACCATTTGTCTACATGAAGACCATTTGTCTACGTGATGCTTCACCCCTCTGGGCTGTGTGTGGCACCTGCAGAAGAGAAAGCAAAAAACCACATGCTCAGATACTACCCTAAAACAAAGACAGTCCACAGTCCTTATTCCCCAGGTCCTGCTCCCTTACCTTGACTGCTGCCCACCTCGGGCACCACCATCTTCTCCTGTCGCTTTGAGGCTTACACACCACCTGTAACACACAAAGAGCAAGAAACGCTTTCAACTGCATGAACTAAGACACGTGAGCAATAACTGCTTCTTCATGTAACTCACCATTGCTGTCCTTTGCCAACACGGCTCCTGTACCAGTATTCCATTTTGGTCATTTCTCTGTATCTCAAAAGACAAAAAAACAAAACCAAAACACAATTACTAGCTGTGTAGGTACAAGTCATAGCTAACTGCTGACTCAGCAGCCAACCCACCTGGCTCTGGGAATCTATCCCCAATTCAATTGCTGCCCCCTGCTGCCAGACCCGATGCCTCTGCACCTGTAAAACTCAACATTCAATAACTCGTCCCCAGACTCCTCAACAGTAACTAAACAATTCCACACACCATTTCAATTTGGGAATACTGACTCTTATTCACGCAACAAGCCAGGCAGAATAAAAAGATAAAATCAAATCTTAACAACCATACGCACCAGATTTATTGCGCCAATATTTTAAACTGCTCTACCAACACTCCAGTGGCATATCCAAGATGGCTTTGGTCGTTCCCGCTGTGTCCGCATAACTGACCAAAAATGATTCTCTTCACCCCGTATATCTATGGCTACTTGCTCTGTAACGCACTGTATCGCCTTGCCCTTCAAAGTCTATACAGGTATATCTAAATATAGAATTTCACTGCTATTCCCCTCTGCTGACTACTGTTTCTTTAGCTCAGGCAGAGCAGCTCCAGCCAGATACAAATGTGCGCAGAACAACTCTGAGCAGAAAACCAATGACGGGATGCAGAAATAAAAAGGAAACTCTGTAAGAGTGTGACTCTCTAAAGAGAGCTGGCTTTGGGCAAGAAGATGTAGGGAGCTGCAAGAAACATTGTCAGCCCTTGAAAAATGAAGACTGTGGCCCCTTAAAGGGACATAGCCGCAAGTAGAAGGAGGCCAGACTGAGCCCTGCTTAAAGATCTGAAAACAGAATACACATGGAAGTCCCACAACAGGGATTTCAGAAAATGGAACAATAAAGGCTGAGGATACTGACATGTCCTGCGATGCCTATGCGATAGGCAACTGACTGCAAATTGCCAAAAGGCAAGACCTAGCTGCGCTTTAAGATTGCAATGCAAGAAAAGCAGTGCCCGATCGGCACCTTACTAAGAACGGACATCCAAGAGTCTAGAGATGACACGTGGCTCAAACGCAAAGATGACATCAAGACCTGCAGAAGATTTAAGATGCAGCAGAGCCAACATACTTTAAACAACAAGACAGATATAGGCTGGAACTGCCCTGCCTGGCACACGCTAGCTTGGGGCTGAAAAATCAAACCCCTCTCCAAACCTGTAATGAGGCATACTCTTCCTGCACAACCATCTACCCTATGCTAAACCCCCTCCCTGCCATTCTCAACATTCTGCCCTCTTCATGGCCAAAACCACAGCCCCCTTAACTTTCTGAGGGCCGCGGGCCTGAAGCCATCCGTGGCAGAAAAAAAACTCAAACTACATCAACTAACTGGAAAAATCCCACACCATCAGGTTGTCTTGGACTATAATTTGCCAAAAAAACACAGACAGAAAACACAGTGCCGAGTCAGCTCACTGCCGACATCTTGTACTAAACCCGCTGCAAAACTGCCAAGGCGTTCCGCTCACCCATTCGGTGCCAATTCAAACACTGAATGCTGCAGTCATTGCCCGGGGCGCTTCAGTCTGTCCCCCTCTCCTTCTCCTTACCATCCACATCATCTGAAGTGCTCTTCCTGTTGCCACCGTAGTCGACAGAGCACCTGCCAAACCAAAGGTTAAATACATAACTGAGATGCCAAATACTACTTTACTCTTCAAGACATACTTAATTTCCTCCTCACTGTCAACACCACAATGGTAAGAATAAGCCAGACCACCTCACCGGTGCCACAAAATCCCATGCCATCTGCTTACCTCTCCTCTCCGCTGCTCCCATTGTAGGAATGTAGCAGCACCAATACCCAGGACAAAAAAAAAAAATGAGCAGTGAAGATCCAGATTCTAGGAAGTTACCAGACTTTAGTTGCAGGAGTGAACAACAAGAACTTGAAAAATTATAACCTTTACCAGTTTTCACAAAGAATAAACACAGAAGACCTAAAAACACAGGATGCCCACCGCACAGCAACAGAGACTGGAATTACAAAGGCGGCCAGCCAATGAAAAACTCACAACAGTGGGATTTAACTGCTCTAAGACCCAAACTGAAAACTCAACAAATAGAAAAAAAACCACAATGGATAACAGGGACAAGGCAACAACTGCTGCAAGCAATAATAGAGCAAATCTTACCTGTAAGTTCAGGAAAAATCCAAACTCTACTAAATAAGGGAGGCTTGTGTGCCCACAGACCAGATGAAGAAGAGTTTTCCAGTTACAAGCGAAAACAAGGACCATCCTCTTCCCTGAGAAACACCAGAAAAAACAGGGACAAAATCCTGCACTGCAGATAGGCAGCGAGTCCATACCTTTAAGTGGCAAGGTCTCTGACATTCGGATGGATGGAGACAGGACACGTGCAAAGAAGTCAGTCAAGGAACGCGATAAGTAGAAGGTACGAGGGAGCAGAGATCTCAGAGTCCTAGAGATTACATTGTTTAGGGCAACTAAGACTTCTCAAGAACAAATTCCTCTGACGTGCAAACCAGACAATCGCTGCACGAGGGTCCAGATGATCCATGCCTTGTGTCTCAACCTCATCGTTGCCTCCCATCAGCTGAGGAGAGACTAAAATGACAGAAAACTCAATAGCGCTTGCATCTGACTGCCAAACCAACCCAAGAAAGACTGATGAACCTATTTCCCTTTCCCCAGCTCCAAACTGTTAAAGGCCTTTTCCATCCCTGAAAAGTCAGAGAAAGAACCCTCCTCTTTCCTAACAGAACCCGTGCTATATTTTAACTCCTTGATTCTTCTGCGTTGATGCTCCTTGGATACTGTGTTTCTGAGCCTTTCCCAAGGTTCTTCTGGTCCCTTCTACCTTATACCAGCCCACAGAATCAACTTACTCCCCCAGGCTAATGTACTGAAATCTAAATTATTAGCCCCTGTGAAGTGCCTGCTACAAACTGCAGAGGTTCAAGGATGAGTGCATCACCCCCCCACACAGAACAAGGAACAGCAGGTAGTTGCCTTGTATTGGAAATCCTAGACAAAGGAGATACAGAGACTCTAGGACCGACCCCACACAGAAGGGAGAACAACAACAAGTCATCACATAAGCAGAAATCCTCAGCAAAAACCAAGCATCCAGGAAGAAAAAAAAACCAAAAGAAGAAAGTATTAAAACATCTTACCTCCTCCAACACCCAATCAAAATTACTGACCTAAAATCAAACATACACCTGTATACAAAAAATAAATAATTGTAGCTACAGCTGTACACACAATAAAAAAAAAAAAAAGCTTACTATTCCAGCATATCCTTATCAAAAAAATACAGTGAGCTGAGACAACAGCAAAGCTCTGACCTCAAGGAAAACCAGAAGCTGAATGACCACTGGAGGAAATGCCTGTGGCTTATATACCCCCTGGGCCTTCACACCCATCACCTGTGAACAAGGCGGGGTGAATGCCCTCAAAGTTATAAATAGGGCCTGGGGAGCAGCTGTGTTTTATTAATTCTGACTTACATTCTTAGTGAGAAGCACACTGCTGAATGCTGGAAAGGGTCCTTACAAGAAATGGAGTGTTTTCGCTGCAACATCGCTTGTTGTGCCAGCGATAGGACTGGAGAGCAAACATTTTAGAGATGGCCTTTTTGGTTCCTTTCATGTACCGGGCTGCCGTACAATTTTTGTTCTCTCTCTGGCACCCCAGTACTCCATTCCTTTTATTTTTCTGTTCTATTTTCTCACTCTTTTGTTTTCAATCTTCAGCGTCTGTCCTGTGTCTGTAGTTCTTTTTTTTTTTCCTTTCCACCTTTGTTCTAATCTGCATTCCTTCCCTCCTTCCCCCTCCCCCCTGGCTTTACTGGCTTGGTCCCTGGACTTCGTTCTTTCTCTGTGCCTGCACGTGCCTTGCCTTCGTTTCTCTGTTGTCATCCCTCTCTTTCTTCCTGTGTCCCTTTGTATTGATCGCTGTTGCTGTTCCAGCTTTTCCATTCACTCTGTATCTTGAGACTCCCCTTTCCTGCTCCTCTTGCTATTTCTGAATCTTTGTGATAATCCCCATCCTTTTTTATAATCCTCTGTCTGTCCATGGGGCTCCTAATTCCTGTCAAAGGAGTCAGCTCTTTATGTATACGCGTGGCTTTGTAAGACTCCTAGGCTGAAATGTTCTTCTAGGCTTTTGCTCAGAGAAGTGCTGCTGAAGATATCTGTGCGTTGATATCTTCGGGATGCCTGCAGAGGCGGAGCTTTAGGGTATTTTCTTGCCCTGTCCCCCTCCCTGCCCCGGCGCTCTGTAACTTAGAGGCACGGGACCCTAGCTGACTTGCTTTTTGTAGGTGCCTGGGATTCACGGATCCCCCCGATAGAAGCGTGGCTAATGATGCTGCAACAGTAATGGTACTGAGTTAGTTCTCTGAGAGGAAGGAATGTAAATCGGCTGATAAAACCAAAACCGGTGTCTGTACTCGATGTAAATACTAGAGTTTCACAGGGTTTTCTCTTAAGTGTAGGAAAAGTGCACGAGGGACCCCCAGGAACGACCTAGAACCCCTTTAGGGCCTTCGAGGACCTCCGTGTACCCTCTAAAGCCCACGCGGGACCCCTTTAGGGTCTCCTCGGACCACTGTAGGATGCTGCTGAACCCTCCAGAGCCTCCTGGGGACCCCTTTAGGACCTGCTAGGACTTCCAGAAACCCTCTAGGCACCCCTGGGACCCCTTTATGACCTCCTAGGACCCTTCTAGGACCCCCGGGAACCCTCTAGAGCCCCCTGGGACCCCTTTAGGAATCTTATGAAGCCCACAGGAACCATCTACGGCCCCCTGGACTCCTTTAGGACCTTCTAGGACCATTCTCAGACTCCCAGGAATCCTCTAGAGCCCCCTGAACCGATTTAGGTCCTTCTTGGACCCCCGGGAGCCCTTTAGCGCCCCCTGGGACCCCATTAGGGCCTTCCTGAACCCTTCTAATACCCCCAGGAACCCTCTAGAGCCCCCTGGGACCCCTTTAGGTCCTTCTAGGACCCTTCTAGCACACCCAGTGAACCCTTTAGAGCTCCCTGGGACTCCTTTAGGTCCTTCTTGGACTCTTCTGGCACACCCAGTGAACCCTTTAGCGGCCCCTGGGACCCCTTTAGGTCCTTCTAGGACTCTTCTAGCACACCCAGTAAACCTCTAGACCACCCTGGGACCCCTTTAGGGCCTTCTAGGACCCTCCCCTTACCCCGAGGAACCCTTTATCGCTTCCTGGGACCCCTTTAGGGCCTCCTAGGACCATTCTAGAACCCCCAGGCATCCTCTAGAGTCCCCTGGGACCGATTTAGGTCCTTCTAGGACCCCCAGGAACCCTCTAGAGCCCCCTGGGACTCCTTTAGGTCCTTCTTGGACCCTTCTAGCACACCCAGTAAACCCTTTAGCGGCCCCTGGGACCACTTTAGGTCCTCCTAGGACCCTTCTAGGACCCCCAGGCACCCTCTAGAGCCCCCTGGGACCCCTTTAGGGCCTTCTAGGACCCTTCTCAGATGCCTGAACGTCTCTAAATGAGTCCTGCAGGTCCCTAGATGGGTCCAGGTGTTCCTAAATGGTTCTTGATGGTCTCTAAGTGAGTCCTGAAGGTCCCTAGATGGGTTCAGCGGTTCCTATATGGGTCCCGATGGTCCTAAATGAGTCCTGCAGGTCCCTAGATGGGTCCAGGGGGTTCTAAATGGTTCCTGCAGGTCCCTAGATGGTTCCTGCAGGTCCCTAGAGGGGTCCAGGGGTTCCTGGTGCAGGGATCTCACTCTGAATGACAGCCCCGGGCCCCCCTGTCTGCATCCCTGGCTTCAGAGGCCTTCCCAACTGCCTCACGAGAGCCCCCTCCTCACAGACCCCACGAGCTGTGCCAGCTTTAGGAGTTGCCACTAGGAACTACTCCTGCGTCATCCTGCCCCCAGGCTTACCGTGTCAAGGACTGTGAGGATTTCTCCTCCGGCCAGCCCTCGGCCCTGCTCCTGACCGCCTTTCCGTTCCCTCTGCCTTGCCGGTCTCTGTATGAGAAACCCTGGGAGTTCCCCTCTCCCTGCACTCGATGTTCACCTCACGCCGCTTTTACACAGAATCACAGAATAACCTGGTTGGGAGAGACCCACTGGATCGTCGAGTCCAACCATTCCCACCAATCCCTAAATCATGCTCCTAAGTACCTCATCCACCCTAACCTTAAACACCTCCAGGGACGGCGACTCAACCACCTCCCTTGGCAGACCGTTCCAATGCCTAACCACCCTCTCCGTGAAGAATTTTTTCCTAATCTCAAGCCTAAATCTGCCGCGGCGGAGCTTGAGGCCATTCCCTCTCGTCCTGTCCCCTGTCACTTGGGAGAAGAGGCCAGCACCCTCCTCTCCACAACCTCCCTTCAGGTAGTTGTAGAGAGTAATAAGGTCTCCCCTCAGCCTCCTCTTCTCCAGGCTAAACAACCCCAGCTCTCCCAGTCGCTCCTCATAAGATTTGTTCTCCAGCCCCTTCACCAGCTTCGTTGCTCTCCTCTGGACTCGCTCCAGAGCCACAATATCCCTCTTGTGGTGAGGGGCCCAGAACTGAACACAGGATTCAAGGAGCGGTCTCACCAGTGCCGAGTACAGGGGGAGAATAACCTCCCTGGACCTACTGGTCACGCCGTTCCTGATACAAGCCAAGATGCCATTGGCCTTTTTGGCCACCTGGGCACACTGCTGGCTCATGTTCAGTCGCTGTCAACCAACACCCCCAGGTCCTTCTCCTCCTGGCAGCTTTCCAGCCAGGCTTCTCCTAGTCTGTACCTCTGCTTAGGGTTGTTGTGCCCCAAGTGCAGGACCCGGCATTTGGCCTTGTTAAACCTCATGCCGCTGGTCTCAGCCCAGCAGTCCAGCCTGTTCAGGTCCCTTTGCAGAGCCTCCCGACCCTCCAGCAGATCCACACTTCCACCCAGCTTGGTGTCATCTGCAAACTTGCTAAGGGAGCACTTGATGCCTTCATCCAGGTCGTTGATAAAGACATTAAACAGGACTGGACCCAGGACTGAGCCCTGGGGAACCCCACTTGTAACTGGCCTCCAGCTGGATTTAACTCCATTTACCACCACCCTCTGGGCCCGGTCATTCAACCAGTTTTACAGCTGCATCGGGCGACGGGACGGTGATTTCTGCGGTGGGGTGGGCATTAAAAGGGGGGGGGGGCGCTTCCCTGAGCAGGGAAGGGGCTAAACAACCGGATCGGGGGTCGGCGCGGGACTCCCACCTCCGCGGCAGCTCCCGCGCGGTGCCTGGCAGGAGGGGGCGTTCCCGGAAGCTCGAGAGGGGGATTTAGAGTGTTCTTAGGGAGCACGGCGACCGGAGCACGGGTGAAGAGGAGCGGGGCACGTTAAAACAGGGCAGTTGGAGCGGCAGGGAGAGAGGCGGCGAGAGCCGGGGGGCTGCGGCGCGGCCGGAAGGGACCGAGAGCCGCGGCGGCGACCCGTCGGGAGATTAAGGCCGCAACAAGCGCGATGGAAGCTGCCACCCGGACGGAGCCCCGGTGGGCGCGTGCTGCTACCCGGACCCTGAGCCGCGGACGGTGCCCTCCTCCCCGACCGGCTCGTGCCTCGGTCGCCGGCTCCGCTTGTGAAAGCTGCGCTCGAGAGGGGGAACTCCTTCGTATGGTGGAGGAGTTAAGGGAGGAGGTAAGGAGGCTGAGGACCGTCGGGGAGTGTGAGAGGGAGATAGACCGGGGGAGCGGTGCCCTCTCGTTCGCTCAGTGGCCTGCTGGAGCCGGTACTTCTGAACGCCACCTGCCGGCTAACTGCAAGGTTTGGGGAACGAGAGATGGGGAACGGCAGCGAGTTCCTGCCAGACGAAGGAAACCTGCTCCCCTCGAGCAGACGACGAAACCCCAGATCCCCCTGGTAAACAAGTACTGTGTGCTGCAGGTGGAATCCTGTCCTGAGGATGACGATGATGGCTCCCACGGCCTAGAATCTTTCCGTAGGCCGCGCCGTCCTCAGAAAAAGATAAAAACGTCCTCCGTTAAGAGGAAGAGGAGGGTGACCGGTGTAGGGGACTCCCTCCCGAAAGGAACGGAGGGACCCGTTTGCGGACCGGACCCGCTCCGCAGAGAGGTCTGCCGCTTACCGGGGGCGTCGGCGAGGGAGGTAGCTAGAAAACTTCCTTCCCCGGTCCGCGAGACGGACTGCTGTCCTCTGATAGTAGTCCAAAGTCGTAATGATGACTTAGTTAACAGAAAGACCAAAGCCGTCGAGAAAGACTTCGGGGCCGGTGGGAAAACGATGGGGGGCTCTGGGGCTCAGATAATATTTTCCTCCACCGCCAGGCTAAACGGAGAGGAGCAGGAAGTCGGGAAGAAGAATTCGATTAATGCCCGGCTCCGAGCCTGGCGCGAGGAAAGGGGCTTTGGCTTCTTTGATCGTGGGGTGGCTCGCACGCCCCCAAACTCTGCCGCTAAGGATGGGATGCGTGGGTCTCCTAGGGGGTCTAAAGCCCTCGCTAAGAACTTAGCTAAGCTCATAAATCGAGCTTTAAAGTAGATGTGAAGGGGGAGGGGATCGAGACCGGGCTAGACGGGAGCAAGCCTGGATGCGGGGCGCTAGCGATTCGGAAGGGGTGTGCTGGAGAGGACCGCCGGTATGGCACCGCGCGGACAGCAGGGGTGAACGCGCACAGGGGCGGTAAGTGTGATACGGGCACTCTGGTGATATTTACCAGGCAATTGGGAACGAACTCTGTTCCCTCTAAGAGGGCTGAAGGATCGGCAGCTCGGCTGAAGCGCGTTTACACCGATAAGCGCGTTTACACCGATAAGTGCGTTTACACCGATGCGTGCGGCATGGAGAATAAGAAGGAAGAGCTGTCGTAGGGCGAGGAGTCTGTGATGTCGTCGCTGCCATGGAAATGGGATGGGATCATTCGTATAACTGGAGTACAGATACGGCAGGGTACGAACTCTTCGGGAGGGATAGGAAGGGAAAGAGAGGAGACAGGGTAGCCCTCTTTGTAAGGGAGGACTCGGATGCCGTTGAAATGGATTGCGGCGATGAGGAGATTGAGTGCCTGTGGCTTAGAATCAGAGGAGCCTGTAAGAAGGTAGAGTTTGTGATGGGAGTCTCTTACAGACCGTCCGGCCAAGGAGAAGCAGCTGATGAGCTCTTCTATAAACAGCTGGGCTTAATCTCTAGATCGATGCCTCTCATTCTCATGGGAGACTTCAATCTTCCCGTGTGGCCAGTGGGTCCGGGGAGGTTATTCTCCCTCTGGACCCGGCGCTGGTGAGATCGCACCTCGAATACTGTGTTTGGTTCTGGGCCCCCAGCTGCAAGAAGGATGTTGAGGCTCTGGAGCGAGTCCGGAGAAGAGCGATGAAGCTGGTGAAGGGGGCTGGAGAACAGGCCTCGTGAGAAGCGGCTGAGAGAACTGGGGATGTTTAGCCTGGAGAAGAGGAGGCTGAGGGGAGACCTCATTGCTCTCTATAACTACCCGAAAGGAGGTTGTAGAGAGGAGGGAGCTGGCCTCTTCTCCTGAGTGACAGGAGACAGGACGAGAGGGAACGGCAGCAAGCTCCGCTGCGGGAGATTTAGGCTGGACAGTAGGAAAAAATTTTTCACCGAAAGGGTCATTGGGCACTGGAACAGGCTGCCCGGGGAGGGGGTTGATTCACCTTCCCTGGAGGGGTGTAAGGCACGGGTGGACAAGATGTTGAGGGGCGCGGTTTAGCGTTTGATAGGAGTGGTTGGACTCGATGATCTGGTGGGTCTCTTCCAACCTGGTTATTCTATGATTCTATGACTGTAAATGGGTCCTGAAGGTCCCTAGATGGGTCGACGGAGTCCCTAAAAGGGGTCCGGTATGAACCAGTTTAACCCAGTACTAACCGGTCCGGTACAACTCAGCCCCCGGTTTACCCTGTAACAAACCTGTCCGCCCCCCCCCCCCCGACTTTCCCATTTTGGGTGGAAACCCTGATTTTTTGGTCAAGCGACGTGGCAGGCGGGGGCCAATGGGAGGGCAAGGTCCCGCCCCCTCCGGCAGCTCTGAGGATCCCGATTGGTCCTGGGGGGCTGGGTGAAGGGGGGTGGGTCGAGGGCAGGGGAACCCCCTCCATCCCCCCCCCCCCCCCCCCCCCGCCCCATCCCGGGTCACGACAGGACGAGGTGGGAGAGAAGGGGGAATTGGGAGGGAGTCCTGGGGTTGTGTGTGTCTGGGGGGGGGGGGGTCCTAAGGGCTTTTGGAGGGATGTTTGGGAGGTCGGGGAGGGTCCTAAAGACTTTGGGGGGCTGTCGGGGGGCCTGGGTGTTCGTAAAGGCTTTTGTGGGGGTCCTAAAGGCTATGGGAGGGTGTTGGGGTGGTCTGGGGGGTCCTAAAGGCTTGGGGGTGAGGCTTTGGGGGAGCTGGAGTTTTGGGGGGAGGGGGCATGTGGGATTGGGGGGTTTGGGGGGGGGTCCAAAAGGCTTTTGGGAAGCCTGGGGGCTCTTTGAGGAGGCTGAAGGCTCCCAAAGGGGTTTACGGAGGGATCCTGGGGATTTGGGGGTGCGTGTGGGTTTGGGGGGCCTGGGGGGGTCCCAAACAGTGTCGGGGGTGTCCTGGGGTTTGGGGGGTGTGTGTGTCCTAAAGGCTTTTGGAGGGGCTTGGGGAGATCTTTGGGAGGCCTGGAGGGTCCTGAAGGGGTTGGGTGGTGGGCGCGTGGGGTTGGGGGAGTCTGGGGGGATCCTAAAGGCTTTTGAGGGGGACAGAGCGGGGCTTGGGGGCCCTAAAGGCATTTTGGGGGGGTCTCGGGGCAATTTGCACCATTTTTGGCTGTTTGGGGGCTGGTTTGGGTCAGGTTTGGGCCTTTTCACATCCATTAGGGGCATTTTTCACAATTTTTGACTGATTATTTGTGGGTTTGTCCATTTGAGGACTGTTTTGGGTCAGTTTGGAGCCTTTTAACGTCTGTTCGGGGTATTTTGCACCGTTTCTGGCTGATCCTGGGTGTTTTAGGTCAGTTTTGTGCCTTTTAATGTCCGTTCAGGGGCATTTTGCACCATTTCTGGCTATTTTGGGTCCGTTTTATGTCATTTTGCACCGTTTCTGCTTGATTCGGGGTCACTTTTAGTGCGTGTTAAGCCCTTTTGGGTAGTTTTGGGGACATTTTTGAGGCACTTTGGGCTCATTTTGATCTATTTCTGTTGTTTTAGGGAACGTTTGGCATCGCTTAGAGGGTGTTCATCCCCTTTTTTCCCCATCAGAGATGCTTTTGGGGGCTTGGCTGGGCCTGGTCACCCTGTGCCTGGTGGGGGGTTCCCCCCAACATGAGCGGGGACCCCTCCGGGATGTCGGGGGAGTCACCCACGACCACAGCAACGGCTTTGCCTACGACCACCAAGCTTTCCTGGGGGCCGAGGAAGCCAAAACCTTTGACCGGCTCTCGCCTGAGGAGAGCCAGAGCCGCCTGGGGTGGGGGGACCTGGGGTTTTGAGGAGGTGTGGGGGTTTGGGGGAGATCCAAGCATCCACGGGGGATGCAGGGCTTTGGGGAGGGGGGATCCAAGGGTTTGGGGAGAATTAAAGGGTTTTGAGGGGGACCCAGGATTTTGGAGGAACCTGGAGTTTTTTGAGGGGACCCAGGGGTTTGGAGGATCCAAGGGGTTTGGGGTGGGAACCAGGGGTTTGGGAGATCCGAGGGTTTGGGGGGAGGCAGGGCTTTTGGGGGGTATCTGAGGGGTTTTGGGGAGGATGCGGGGGTTTAGAGGGGGATCCGAGGGCTTTTGAGGGGACCCAGGGCTTTGGGGGAACCCGAGGTTTTTGAGGGGACCTAGGGGTTTGGGGGCACCTGAGGGGTTTTGGGTGGATCCAGGGATTTAGGGATAACCCAAGGGTTTGGGGAGCAACCAGAGGTTTTGGGAAGGATCCATGGATTTGGGAGGACCCCAGAGGTTTGAGGTGACTCAGGGATTTGGCAGGGATATTCAGGGGCTTGGGGGAAACCCTGGGGTTTGGAGGGGGTGGGGGATTTTGAGGAGCTTAAGGAGACTTTGAGGAGACCCTTGGGGGATCCATGGAGGGATTTGGGGGTGCTTGGCGGGATTTAGGGGGGGCTTAAGGTGACTTTGAAGGGGCCCTAGGGGGATGGGGTGGGGCTCTTGGGTGGAGCTGGGGGGGTTATGAGGTGTTGGAGGGGTTCCGTGGGGACATCCAGGGAGATTTGGAGGATCTGGGGGTGCTACAGGGTGTTCAGGGATGGAATTGAGGTGCCCTGACCCCTATTTCCCCCACCTCAGGCTGCTTGTGGGACTGATTGATGCGGATGGAGATGGGGGGCTGACGGTGGAGGAGTTGGGGAGCTGGATGGAGCGGAGGCACCGGCGGGCGCAGGCCGAGACCGTGGAGCGAGGTCGGCAACGCTTTGACCGCGACGGCGACGGCGGCGTCACCTGGCACGAGTACCGGCATGAGGCCTACGGGGAGGCCGGTGAGGGGGGAACCTCCAAAAATTGAGGAGCGAGGAGGGGCTGGCTGTCCTGTAACTGGGGGGTTTGGGGTCTCCAGGGTGCCTGGGTGCCCCATAAGTGGAATGCAGGGGCTCCCAGGTGCCCCCTAAGTGGGGGTTTTGGGGTCTCCTGGGTGCCTGGCTGCCCCCTAAGCGGGGATTTTGGAGTGTCCTGGGAGCCTGGATGACCCCTAAGTCGGGTGTAGGGGATCCTGGGTGCCTCCTAAGTGGAATTTGAGGGTGCCTGTGTGCCCCATAAGTTGAGGTTTTGGGGTCTCCCAGAAGCCTGACTGCCCCATAAGTGGGGGTTTAGTGGTCTCTGAGGTGCCTGGCTGCCCCCTAAGTGGGGCGTAGGTGTCCCTAGGTGCCCCCTAAATGGAGTTTTGGAGTCTCCTGTGTGCCTGAAGGAGGATTTTTGGCACCTTCAGCACCCTGACCCCCATTTTCTGCCCCCAGAGGAGGATTTTTGGGGCCCCCAACACCCTGACCCCTCATTTCTCTACCCCTCGCAGAGGAGGATTTTGAGGGCGCCCAACACCCCGACACCTATCGACGCCTGCTGGCACGAGATGAGCGCAGGTTCCGAGCGGCCGATGCCAACAGTGACGGCAAAGCTGAGGGTGAAGAACTCGCCGCCTTCCTCCAGCCCGAGGACTTTGAGCGCATGAGGCCCCTCGTGGCAATGGTCAGGCCCCATAAGTTGGGGGGATGAGGGGAGAGGAAGGATCCTGGAACCATGGGTCCCCCCTAAGTATGGGGTTGGGGGTGCTCCTGGAACCATGGGTGCCCCATATGTGGAGGGCTGGGCTCTCCCAGACTCTTGGATGTCCCCTAAGTGAGGGAACAGATGGGTTGGGATGCCTGGGATCCCCCTAAGTTGAGGTCGGTGCCCCCTAAGTGAGGAGTTGGTGCCCCTTAAGTGAGAGGTTGGGGGCTTCTGGGTGCTTGAGTGGCTCCCTCTAAGTGTGGGGTTGGTAGCCCCTAAGTAGGGAGCTGGGGTCTCCCAGACCCGTGAGTGCCCCCTAAGTAAGGGTTGTGGGGCTTCTGGATGGTTGGGTGTCCGCTAAGTGGTGGTTAAGAGCTCCTGGGTGACCCTTAAGTGTGGGGTTGGGGGCTCTTGAAACCGTGGGTGCCCCATAAGGGGAAGGCTGGGGTCTCCCAGACACTTGGCTGACCCCTAAGCGTGGGGTGGGGACTCCTGGCTGCCCCCTAAGTACAGATCTAGGGGTCACATGTGGGTCACACCTGCCCCCCCGACTCTGCAGGAGACGCTGGAGGACATGGATAAGGACGGGGACGGCTTCATCCAGGAGGACGAGTACATTGGTGAGCCCGACCCCTGAGTGTGGGGCAGGGCAGAGGGGGCTGCATCCCTGGATCTCTGAGCACCCAGATCCCTGTGCCCCTTGGTGCTTGGGCTCCTGGATCCCAGAGCATCCAAATCCCTGGGTCCCTGGATGCTTTGGCCCCTGAATCCCTTGGTGCTCTGGCCCCTGGGTGCTCAACCCCCACTTCTCCCCCCAGCCGAGCTGTACGAGGTCTCCCCAGGGGCTCCAGAGCCGCCGTGGGTGCTGGAGGAGCGATCGCAGTTTCGAGGGGCGCGAGACCTCGATGGTGATGGCCGCCTTGGCCCTGAGGAGGTGGGACACTGGCTGCGCCCCCCAACCCCTGGCTGGGCCCGCGCTGAGGCCGAGCACCTCCTGCACCACGCGGACCAGGACAGAGTGAGCACCCTGAAACCCCCTGAGCACCTCGAAACCTCCTGAACCACCCCCGAGTCACCCCAAAACCTTCCTGAGTTCCCCTGAGTTCCCAAACCCCCGTGAGTCATCCCAAAACCCTCCTGAAACCCCCCCAAGTCACCCCTAAACCCTCTGAGAACACCATAACCCCCTGAGTCACCCCAAAAACCCTCCTGAATCACCCCAAAACCCACTGAGTCACCCCAAAACACCCTGAGACCCCCTGAGTCCCCAGATCACCCTGAGCACCTGCTGCACCACACGGATCATGGTGGGGTGAGGCACCCCAAAACCCCTTGAGCGCCCCAAAAAACTGAGTTGCCTCAAAACCCTCCTGAGCCTCCCCCGAGTCCCCAAAACCCCCTGAACCCCCAAATCTGCTCCACCCCGATTGCAACGGGGTGAGAACAACAACCCAAAATCCCCTGAGTCGCCCCAAAACCCACCTGAGCCCACCCCCCAATCCCCATGAAGCCCTCAAACCCTGCCCTGAGCCCCCCAACCTCCTGCACCACACGGAGCATGACCAGGTGAGACTGAGACCCCCTCTGAGTCCCCTCAATCCCCTGTGATCCCCACAAAACCCCTGAACCCCCCCCCCAAAATCCCCTCTTTGCACCCCAGGACGGGCTCCTGACCCTCCCTTTTTGCCCCTGGCCTCCCTTTTTGCCCCTGACCCCCTCTTTTTGCCCCTCCAGGATGGGCACCTAACCCCTCCTAAACCTTCAGCCCCCCCTGTTTTACTCCCCAGGATGGGCTCCCGACCCTCCTGATCCCCCCTTTTTGTCCCTGACACCCCCCCACTTTTTGTCCCCCAGAACGGACTCCTGACTCGCGCCGAGGTCCTGGCGAGCTGGGAGCTCTTTGTCGGTAGCCGCGCTACCACCTACGGTGAAGATTTGGGGCGCCCTCACGATGAGCTCTGAGCCCCCCAAAACTTGCCCCCCCAAAGCTCAGGGAGACTCCCAACCCCCGGGGTACCCCAAATTTATAGGATCCCCCAAATTCATGAGGACCCCCCCCAACCCCTGGGTCCCTGCTTGAATACATGGGTCCCCCCAAATCCATGGACCTTCCCGATTCCATGACATCCCCCCAATTCCATGGAGACTCCCCAAACCCCTGGGACCCCCCCCCCCAATCCATGGGTTCCCCAAACCCCTGGGGAGCCCCCAATATCTAAGGAACCTCCCCAAAACCCTGGGTCCCCCCTGAATACATGGGGTCCTCCCAAATCCATGGGGTCCCCCTAAACCCCAGGGATCCCCCCCCCAAGCTCCTGTGTGTCCCCCCCCCAAACATGTAACCCCCCCAAATCCATGGGTCCCTCCAAATCTCAGGGGACCTCCCCCAATCCATGGAGTCACCTGTAATCCCTAGGTCCCCCCCAAGTCTCAAGGAGCTCCCCCGGTCCATGGGTCCCCCCCATATCTAAGGGACCCCTCCTGAACATCTGGAGTCCCTCCCAAATCCATGAGTCCCTTCAGATCTCAAGGACCCCCCTCCAAACCACCGGGTGCCCCCTTGAACACATGGAGTCCCCCCAATCCCTGATTCTCCCTCCAAATCTCAGGGACCCCTCCATAACATCTGGGTCCCCTTCAAATCTCAAGGGCCTCCCCAATCCATAGAGTCCCCTCAAACCCCTGGGGTCCCCCCAAAACTAAAGCACCCCTCCCAAATCCCTGGATCGTCCCTGAATACGAGATTGCCCCCAATACCTGAGTCCCCCCAAAATCTCAGGGACCCCCCCTTGAATCCATGGGGTCCCCCCCCAAATCCATGAGATCCTCCCAAATCCATGGGGTCTCCTCAAACCCCAGGATCTGCCCCCATATCTAAGGGACCTCCTCCAAACCTCTGGGTCCCCGCCTGAACACATAGGATCCCCCAAATCCATGGGTCCCCTCCAAATCTCAGGGACCTCCCCATAACATCTGGGTCCCCCCCGGATCTCAAGGACCCTCCCTATCTGTGGTGTCCCCCCAAACCTCTGGGGAACCCCCCCCCCCATATCTAAGGGACCCCCCAAGCCCTTGGGTCCCTCCCCCTCCTCCCAGTCCCTGCCCCCCACATCAGAAGCTGCCGTTGGAAGCACGAATAGAAAAGCTCTTTATTCCAGAGGCTCAGAGCTGGGGACACAGGGAACTTAGGGGGACATGGAGGGGACAAGGGACATGGGGGTGATGAGGTCAGGGACACGGGGGATGGCAAAGGAGATGGGGGGGACAGGGACACAGGGGATGGCCAAGGGGACATGGGGGGACAGGGACACAGTGTGGGGGACACAGGGATGGCAGGGTGACGAGGAGGTGACAGGGAACATGGGGGGAGAGGGACACAGGGGACACGGGGTTAGGGGGGGACATGGGCCAGGTGGCCCTGGGATCACAGTCGCAGTGTCACAATCGTGGTGTCGCAGTGTCACTGTCACGGTGGCCGTGATATCACAGTCACGGTGGCCACAGCGTTGCTGTCACAGTGTCACTATCGTGGTGGCCACGATGGTACAGCTGTGGTGGCCATGGTGTCACCATCACAGTGTCCCCAGCGTGGTGTCACAGTTGTAGTGGCTTTGGTGGCCACAGTGTCACCCTCATGGTGTCACAGTCATGGTGGCCACGCTGTCACCCTCGTGGTGTCACAGTTGTGGTGGCCATGGTGTCACCTTCCTGGTGTCACCATCACGATGGCCTCGGTCACTCACAGTTTTGTCCCCTCCCCCCATCAAAAATCATTGTGTCTTAATTAAAACCTTGTCACTGGAGGCGGAGGGAGAAGGTGACATGAGGTTGGCTGGGGGGGGGTCACAGTGTCACCTCTGCAGTGGTGGCATCACCCATGGGGATGTGGTGCCCTGTCTTTGTCATATGCCACCAGAAGCCATCTTGCTCTTCATGGGTCCCTTGGGACTGGTGCTTTCACCAGTGTCACCTCAGATGCCATCAGAACCCTTCCTCCTCTTCACGGGTGCCACTGTGGGTCCCAATCCTTGTCACTTTAGATGCCACTAGGACCCATGTTGTTCTTCATGGGGTCCACCAGGACCAATCCTTCTCTTCATGGGTCTCATGGAACCAGTCCTCATCCTCCCTGATGTCATCTCATATGCCACCAGGACCCACGTTCTTCTTCATGGGTCCCATGGGACCAGTTGTTGTCCTCCCAAGTGTCACTTCAGATGCCACTAGGACCCATGTTGTTCTTCATGGGGGGCCAGCAGGACTCCTCCTCATCATGGGTCTCATGGAACCGGTCCTCACCCTCCCTGATGTCACCTCAGATGCCACCAGGAGCCACGTTCTTCTTCATGGGTCCCATGGGACCAGTTGTCCTCACTGATGTCACCTCAGATGCCACCAGAACCCATCCTCCTCCCCATGGGTGCCACCACGGGTGCCACAGCCCCTCCCCATTCCTTGCTGATGTCACCATGGGTCCCACATACCCATCCCCCCCATATTTGCAGGGGGGGGTGGGTATTGTTGGAGGATGTCCCCCAATTTCCACTCCACCCCCCCTTCCATGCCAGTCATACCTCGGACTCGAGGCTGGAGAAGTGGGCAGAGCCTCTCCTGGCCCCCAGGCCCCCACCCCACCCACGATGGTGACGATGACGATGATGACGATGACGGCCATGATGATGATGATGATGGGTGGGGGGAGACAAGGATGGGGATGAAGGAGGCCACCCTCCTCCCCCCCAGCCCCCCCCCCAGGTGCTCAGATCTTCCAAGCTTCGAGCCACGCTGCCAGGGGCGCGGTGGGGGGGCCCGTGGCGCCGGTGGGGGGGAGCAGCAAGGGGGGCCCCCCCCCCAACCCCCGCCACCCCAAGGCCCACCCCCCCAGTCCCAAAAGGAACAAAAAGGTGGTCCCCAAGGGCTTGCACTCCCACTGACCCCCCAGTCCCGCAACCGCTCGGTCGAGCAGCTCCGGCAGCGAGAGGGGAGGGGTGGAAAAACTGGGCCCCCCCCCCCCTAAATATTCGAAGCTGCCCCCCCCCCTCCCAGCCATAAACACCCCCTCCTCCAGACCCACCTCCCCCCCAGGGCCCCCCCCCTAATTTCTCTGCCGACCAACAGCGCCCGGTGAGAGGGGGGGGGAAGGGGAGGCCCCCCCTTTCTCTGCCCCCACCACCACCAGGGAAAGTGCAAAACGGGGGGGGGGCAAACCAACAAGGGGGGGGGGCGGTGGGGAAAGGAAGCAGGGGGGGTGTTGGCGGTGGAAGGGGGGGTTGGGGGGGTGGTTTGCGGGGCGCCCGGAGTAGGGGAGGGGGTGCCTGTCCCTCCATTGTCGGATTCAGAGTCAGAGAAGTCAGGATACAAAGAGGGGGGGGGAGAAGAGAAAAGGGGGGGGGGCGAAGAAAAAAGAGGGGGAAGGGCACCCACTCCAACCCCCCGGCAAAAATGGGGGCGAGGAGGGGGGGGGGCGAAGGAGAGGTTGGGTTTCGGGATCCCCCCCACCTCCTCCTCGATGTGGGGGGGGGGGCCCGGCGGGTAGGGGGTCGCTCTCGGGGTGGGGGTGGGGGGCTGCGCTCGTCCTCGTAGGCCAAGCGGGCATAAGTAAAGGGGGGGTCTTGCCCTCTCCCCCCGAATTCCTGACACACACCCGCTCCTCCCCGAAACGCCTCCCCCTCCTCATAACCACCCGCTTCCTCATAGCCGCCCCCCCCCTCCAATTCAGCTCCCCCCCCCAAACTCTCATAGAGGCCCCGGGACGAGCGGCGTGGCCAGGGTGGGTAAAAATGAATGGGAGGGGTCCTGGAGGGAGGGGGTGGACTGCGTGGGCCGTGGGGACCCCCCCCTAATTTGGGTGTGGCTGCCCCCCCGCCCCGGCTCAGCCCTTGGGGTTCGATGGGGCCATAGAAGCGGTGGAAGGGGTGGGGGGGAGGCGGAGGGGGACGAGGAGGGCGGCGGGGGGGAGGCGGGGTGGGGGGGGGGCGGGGAGGGGAGCCGGGGGGGAGGGGGGCGCGTTGGGGGCGGTGTCCTCGGCGCTGCAGCAGCGATAGATGCCCTGGGAGGGGGGGGGGGGGGGGGGCAGGGGGGAGGGTGTAAGACAGGATGTGTGTCCGTCTGTCCCAGTGTCCCTGTGTCTCCCCCACCCACTGGGTCCCTGTGTTTCTGTCTCCCACGACCCTGTCTCATCCCCACCTCCGCCCTTCCCCATCCCTCTGTCCCCTCATGTCCCCCTGTCCCTCCCCAAATCCCCAGCCATGTCCCCATGTCTCCCTCATCCCCGTGTCTCCATCCCCCCTTATCTCCCCCCATCACTTTGTCCCTCATACCTCTCATCTCGCCCCATGCCCCTCCTTGTCCCCTCCTGCCCCCATCCCCATGTCCCCCCCAAGTCCCCCCATCCCTTTTTCCCCCCTAAGTCTCCTCACCCCTATCTCCCTCCAGGTTTCCAGGATGTCCCCGTGTCCCTCATGTCCTCATCTCCCCACATGTCCCCTTGTCCCCCCCCCCCCCCAACACTTTGTCCCCCATGTCTCCTCACCCCTATCTTCCTCCAGGTTCCCATCTCAGCCCACAATATCCTCATCTCCTCCCGTGTCCCCCTGTCCCCCTGTCCCCGTACCCTGCTGAAGGCGAGGAGGCAACGCAGCCGCCCCGGCGCCCCGAGGTGCCGTCGTCGCAGCCTCCAGTGCAGGAGATGCTCCCAAGCGAAGACCAGGAGGCTGAGGCCCATGGCCACCAGCAGCATGTAGAAGACGCCTGCCATGTTCTCGATGTCCAGCTTCGAGCTCATCACCTCCAGCTTCTCCTGGTGGCAGATCCCCGACAGCCACAGACGTTCCAGCATCTCAATCTCATCTGGGGAGAGGGATGAGGAGTCGTCTCAGGGGGTTTAGGGGTCATCTCAGATGGGTTGTGGTCAGTTCAGGGGGTTTATGGGGTCATCTCAGGGCACTGTGGGTCATCTGAGGGGGTTGTAGGGTCATCTCAAATGGATTAGGGGTCATCTTGGATGGGTTGGGGGTCATTTCAGATAAGTTTGAGTCATTTCAGGGCTTTAGGGTCATCTCAGATGGGTTGGGGTCATCTCAGAAGGTTTAGGGGTCATCTTGGGGTGTTGGGGATCATCTCAGGGCATTGGGGGTCTTCTCAGATGGGTTGGGGGTCATCTCAGGGTGTTGAAGGTCATCTCGGGATTGTAGGGGTCATCTCAGGGGGTTTAGGGGTCATCTTAGATGGGTTAGGAGTCATCTGAGGGCACTGGAGGTCATCTCAGGGAGTTTGGGGGTCACCTCAGGGAATTTAGGGGTCATCTCAGATGATTGGTGGGTCATTCCATGAGGCTGTAGGCTCATCTCACAGGGTTGGGGGTCACCTCAAGGCATTGTCACATCTCCTGACCCCCAGTCCTCTCCATTGAGACCATCCCACCACCCCCACCGAGTCCCTCCCAGTCCCTCCCTGTGCCCTCAGTGCCCACCATCGCCCAGGAGCTGGAGCAGGGCGAGGTCCACTGGGCGCTTCCAGCGGGAGCCGCGCTGGAGGGCGATGCCGTAGCCTGTGGAGGCGAAGACCTTGCCCGAGCCAATGGTGACCAGCTTGCAGCCCTCCTCCTTGCGCGCCATGTAGTTCAGCACCGCCGCGTCGTAGATGAAAGCATCCAGCTTCCTGCGGCCACCACGACATCGGCCACCACCCTACCAGGGCTGCCAAGCCCACCAAACCTCTCCCGTGGCCACTAGAAGCAACTTCTGGCCACCAAAACCCTCCTGTGGCCACCACAAGCCGTCCATAGCCAACAGGAACCACCCATTCATGGCCACCAAGCCCACTCATGGCCACCAAACCACTTCCATGGACACCAAAAGCCCCCCCTGGCCACCAGGCCCCTTCCAAGTTCACCAGGCCCCACGTACCCGGTCTTGAGGTGGTGCAGGGCGTCCTCCACGCCGCGCTGGTTGTACCTGACCATGTAGCTGTGCATGTCAGGGTAGTTGCTACGGATGTTCTTCTCGGTGCTGCCGTTGGGCACCGTCCCAAACTTGAGGGGTGGGTACTGCTCCTGTGGGCGCTGGAACTGCCCTGGCTGTCAGCCACCACCCACCCGCAGACCTCCAGGGACACCCACCAGCACCCATGGGTCTCCATGGGAATACACAACTAGTCATGGACACCCATGGGCATCCACAGCCAGCCATGGACATCCACGGACACCCACAGACCTCCAGGGACACCCACCAGCACCCATGGACTTCCATAGACCTCCACGGATACCCACAACCAGCCATGGAAACCTGTGTCATCATAACCCCCCCATCTCCCTGTATGTCCCCCCATATCCTCCATGTCCCATGTGTCTCCCCATGTCCTCCATGTCCCCAAATGCCTCTACGTCTCCCCATGTCCCCCATGTCCTCCATGTCTCCCTGCGTCCCCTCCATGTCCCCATGTCCTCCACATCCCCCATGTATCTCCGTGCCCCTGTGTCCCTCCCCATGTCCTCCACAACCCCTGTGTCCCCATGCAGGTACCTTGCGGTCACTCAGCCCCGAGACAGTGTCCACGTACTCCTCCTGGATCATGAAGGCGGCCAGGTTGGCTGTGTAGCTGGCAAGGAAGATGACGGCGAAGAAGGCCCAGACGAGCACCATGATCTTGCTGGTGGTGCCCTTGGGGTTCTCCACCGGCACTGAGTTGTTGAACACCAGAGCCCACAGCAGCCAGATGGACTTCCCAATGGTGAAGGTGGAGCCTCCAGCACCTGTGGACATGGATGAGGACACCAAAGGATGGAGACCACGGAGGGACACAAGCTGGGGTCACCAAAGAATGGGGCCACCAAGGAATGGGGACCGTGGAAGGACAGGGATGGGGTCACCAAGGGTTGGGGACCATGGAGGGACAGGGATGGGGTCTCCAAGGGATGGAAATCATAGAGTCACAGGGATGGGCTCACCAAGAGTTGAGGACCATGGAAGGACATGGAACGGGGCCACCAAGAGATGGGACTACCAAGAGATGGGGACCATGAAGGGACAAGGATGGGGTCACCAAGGGATGTAGACCATGGATGGATACAAGACGGGGCCACCAAGGGATGGAGACCATGGAGGGACATGAGATGGGGTCTCCAAGGGTTGAGGACCACGGAGGGATCCTCCTGGTGCCACTCACGCTGGCCACTGGCCAGGCTGCGGTTGTAGCCCCCAGGGCTGAAGTATTCGAAGATGAAGACGGTGACGGCCACCACCGTGAGGCACATGACGAACATCATCACCCACACGGCCGGGCTGTAGGGCTCTGGGGACACCAGGATGTCACCATCAGGGGGTCGACCATGGAGGGTCCCCAGGGCCACTGCTGAGCCCACAATGCCCTCATCGTGGAGGCATCTCCATGGCCAACACCCAGCCCTCAATGTCCCCATGGCCTCATGTGACCCATCTCCCCATGTGTCCTCATGTCTCACCACGTCCCCATGTCACACCATGTCCACCAAGTCCCCATCTCCCCTCATGTCCCCATGTCCCTATGTCCCCCACATCCCCATGTCCCACCATGTCCACCAAATCCCCATCTCCCCTCATGTCTCACCATGTCCCCATCTCCCACTATGTCCCCCCATATCCCCGTACCCAGGAAGGCTGAAGGGGACACAGTGCCGTTGCTCCTGGACACCATGACGCTGATCCCGGTCTCCACAAAGGGGACAGAGAAGTCGATGATCTCAGAACGTTCCTCGTTAATTGTTAACGAGCCAATGGCCATGTCTGCGCGATGATAGAACACCTGGAAGGGGGTGGACAGGAGCTGGGGGGGGTCTCCTTGGGCCCCTAGATCCCCCATGGATCATGGTGGTGGCTGTGGTGGCTTCTTCCCAACTCTTGGTCCCATGACTTTTTGGAGCTCCCTCCTTGCACCCTTGGTTCCCCCCAACTTTGAGGGCTCCTCTTGAACCCCTGATTCTCCTCACGTTTGAGGGGGGTCTCCATGAATCCCTGAACCCCCCAAACTGGGGGGGGGTCTCTCCCTGAACCCCTGGATCTTCCACGGATGGCGGTGGTGGTGGTGGTGGTGATGATATCTTTTCCCCAACCCTTCGTCCCACCACGTTTTGAAGATCCCTCCATACACCCTTGGTTCCTTCCAAGTTGGAGGTCCCTCCCGGCCCCCCAGGTGGTTTTGGGGTGCCCCCACCGTGTTCCCCCCACCTCTCCGACCATGCCATTCCAGACACCATCAATCTTCTTGCCATGTTTGCCATTGGTGACCAGGTAGAGGTCGTAGGTGAAGCCCACGCTACGCGCCAACCGCTTGAGGATGTCAATGCAGAAGCCCTTGCAGCACTTCTTCTCCAGGAGGGGCACCTCGGCTGGGGTGCTGGGGGGCCCCCAACATCAGAGGGGCACCCTCAAAGCAGTAGGGACACCCCAAGGTCTTGGGGACACTGGCCCCCTGCCACCTCTAGTGTGGTGAGGATGCCCCAAGGTCAATGGGGCACCTTCAATGTGGTGAGGACACCCCAGGGTGCTGGGGACCACCCCCCCAAAACACTGGGGAGATCCTCAAGGTGGTGGAGGCACCCCAGGGTGGCAGTGGGGACACTCCAAGATCCAGGGAACACCACTAGAGTCTTGGGGAAACCTCCAGGTGGTGGGTACACTTCAGCATGATGGGGACACCCCAGGGTGGTGGGGACACCTCAAGGCTATGGGGACACCTCAAAGTGGTGGAGACATCCCCATAGTGGCAGTAGGAGTGGGACAGAAGCCCAAATCCCTCCCAGTTCCCTCTCAGTGCTCCCAGTAACTGCCCAGTACCTCCCAGTAACCCCCAGTGCCTCCCAATAATGTACCAGTCCCTCCTAGTTCACTCCCAGTGCTTCCAATGCACATGGTACCCCCAGTTCCCTCCTAGTCCCCTCTAGTCTCCTCCCAGTGCCCCATAGTCCCCTCCTAGCCTCTCCCAGTTCCCTCCCAGTCCCACCCCACCAGTGGAGTGGTGGCAGTTGGGACGTCGAGGGCCTCCAGGTGGCTATGGAGGTGGTTGGGTTGGGTTGAGATGGGGATACTTGGTGGCTCTGGAGGTGGCTGGGTTGAGTTGGGTTGGGTTTGGTGGGGTTGGGTTGAGGTGGGGACACTTGGCTCTGGAGGTGGTTGGGTTGGGTTTGAGACACTTGGGGACAGGTGGTGACTGTGGAGGTGGTTGGGTTGGGTTGAGTTGGATTGGGCTGGGGACACTTGGGGACCATTGGGTGTCTCCAGAGCTGCTTGGCCACCTCCGAGGTGGTGGGGCCACCCTCGTCCCCACCTGTCGGTGCGGTTGAGCTGGCGGCGGCAGGGGACGGAGTCGCGGATGCACGTGCCAGTGGTGGGGTCGATGTTCTCCACGATGACAAAGGGTCGTTCTTCCAGCGTGGCTACCCGCAGATGCTGCCCATCTGGCACCGGCTGCAGGAACCGCCCATAGCGCGACCACGCCGGGTACTTGAGACGCAGGCGCCGCTGCTCCCAGCTGCCCACCTGGGGGTCAAGGGAGGTGGTGGCATCCATGGGGACAACCCAACAGCACCGTGGGACAACCCAACGGCACCATGAGGACAATAGGAATGGGTGGAAGCCATGGGGAGAAACCAACAGCATCATGGAGACTATAGGAATAGGGGGCACCGTGAGGACAAAAGGAATGCTTGGAAGCCATGGGAATGGGTGGATCCATGGGGACGACAGGAAGATTTGGACCCACAGCCTGATGGGGCTGGAGGAGCTCCAGAGGGCCTTTCCCACCCACTGAGGACAGAACCATTTGGGACACCATGTGGCCAGGAAGAGTCAGATGCTGTCACGAACAAAGAAGGGAACAGCGCCACTGCGGGTGTTGAGGACCCTCACCACCTCCCAGTTGCGCTCCTTGTTGAGGGATATAACGACCAGCGAGGGGTTGATGAGGTAGCCGTCCTCATTAAAGGAGAAGTCCTTCTGCCCCCAGGTGATGTTCATGAAGTACCTGGGGAGGTGGTACCATCACGGGTTGTGTTGGGGACAATTGGGATGGGGACAGAACAGAGGTTCTGGAGATCATTGGGGTTGGATTGGGGATGGTTGGGAGGTTCTGGAGATAGTTGGGTTTGGGTTGGGGATGGTTGAGTTGGGGACAGTCAGGAGGTTCTGGAGATCTTTGGGACTGGGTTGGGGATGGTTGAGTTGAGGATGGTTGGGAGGTTCTGGAGACCCTTGGGGTTGAGTTTGGGATGGTCAGAAGGTTCTGGAGATCCTTGGGGTTGAGTTGGGGATGGTTGGGAGGTTCTGGAGATCTCTGGGATTGTGCTGGGGATGGTTGGAAGGTCATTGGGGTCGGGTTGGGAATGGTTGAGAGGTTCTGGAGATCCTTGGGGTTGTGTTGGGGATGGCTGGGAGGTTCTGGAGATCTCTGTGGCTGGGTTGGGGATGGTAGGGAGGTCCTGGAGACCATTGGGTTGGAGATAGCCAGGTGGCTCCGGTGTTTACCGGTGGAGGTTGTCGTTGATCTGGGTGACGTTGGGCGCCCGGCAGTCGTTGTTGAACTCGGGGATGAAGCCATAGTCACGCAGCAGAGCCTCGGCACCCTTGGCCACGATGGCCACGCCGTTGTGGACCCGATGTTGCAGGTCATCCCTCCAACCAGCTGACAGCACCGCGAACAAACCGGCAGGGAGATGTTCTGGCAGCTGCTCACTTCCTCCAAGGTTGGTGCCCACCACGAACCAGATGTAACCAGGCCCAGCTAAACCAGCATCGCGTGCCGCCAGGAAGATGGCCTCGGCTTCTTCTCGTGAGCAGTAGAGGAGACGGATCTGGGCACTGACCTCCCGCAGCTGCCGGCGCAGCCGCGTCCCGTCTGGATCATCGGTCAAGTTGAGGGTGAGGACACCTCGGTGCTCCCAACCAATGAAGCTGCTGTCTGTCAAGACCTCCACATAGTCCACAAAGTCTTCATAGCCGGGGAAAAGGGTGGTGACCACAGCAAAGGTCGTCCAATCGTATTCCTCCAGCACCTCAAAGATCACCTGGAGCTGCTGCTCTGTGGAGGAGCCCAGCTGAAGGAAGGTGGAGCCTTTCTCCTGCAGTGGGAAGACAGGGACAATGGGGTGGGGATGGCTGGGGGACCTTGGGACATGGTGGGGATTGGGGACAGTTGGGTTGGGGATGGTTGGGTTGAGGATAGTTAGGCTGGGAATAGCTGTTGGCTGCGGAGGTGGTTGGGTTGGGGACGGTTGGGTTGAGTTGAGCTGGTGGCTCTGGAGGTGGTAGGTTTGGCTTGAGCTGGGTTGAGTTGAGCTGGTGGCTCTGGAGGTGGTAGGTTTGGCTTGAGCTGGGTTGAGTTGGGGACAGTCGGTGGCTCTAGAGGTGGCTGTATTGAGTTGAGTTGGTGGCTCTGGTGGTGGTTGGGTTGAATTGAGTTGAGTTGGGGAATGTTGGGTTGAGTTGGGGACAATTGGTGACTCTGGACACAGTCGAGTTGCATTGAGTTGGTGGCTCTGGAGACAGTTGGGTTGGGTTGCGCTGGGGACAAACGGGCGCCCCCTTGCTCCTCACCTTGGGCGTGAGGACGATGGCGGCGCCGCCGTTGATGCCAATGATGGGCACCGAGGTCTGTGCTGAGATGAAGTCAAGGATCTGGGCCACGGCCTCGGAGCGCGTGTCATCCTCGAAGACGACGCCGTGGATGCGCAGCGAGGAGAGGACGTCACAGAGCCGCACAATCAGGCTCCGGGGGTTGGTGTCGTTGAGGAGGACACCCACCGGGTTGACCTCCAAGGAGAAGTTGCGGAAGGCAGCGGATGGCAGGCGGGGCCCGGCGGGGCCGTAGGAGGCACCACTCAAGATGACGGCGACGTTGAGGGAGCGCCGAGGCCCCTCCGGCGGCGGCTGCAGGAAGGGGCTGGCACAGGCCAGGGCCAGCGCGAAGAGCATCCTGATGGTGGCCACCAAGCCCACCGGGGTCATGGCACCGCACCCTGAGGGAACCAGGGGCACCATGGGACCAGGGGAATGGGTGGAAGCCATGGAACAGCCCAGCGGTGTCATGGAACGATGAGAATGGCGGCACCATGGGATAATGGGAATAGGGGACAGGAGGTGGCAGGAGGTACTAGGGAGGCTCCAGTATCAACCAGTTCCTTCCAGTATCACAAAGCCCTGAGGCACTGTCCCAACTGCCCTATGTCCACATGGCCCTGCCATGGCCCCACCATGGCCCCATGGCCTCTATGTCTCCCCAAGCCCCCCATGGTGTCATGGGCCTCCCATGTCCCCATATCCACCCAGGTCCCCAACTCCCCCCCATGTCCCGTATCTCCTCCCAAGGCCCTCCCACGGCCCTCATGTCCATATGTGCCCCCCCCGTCCCCATGTCCCCAAGCTCTTCATGGCCCCATCTCCCCCCAGGTCCCCAACTCCCCCCCATAGCTCCCCATGTCCCCAAGCTCCCCCATGGCCCTTTGTCCCCTATCTCCCCCCATGGCCCTCCCCATGGCCCCATGGCCCCCATGGCCCTGTGTCACCCCCATGGCCCCAGGCCCCTCATGTCCCCATGGCGCCCCCATGTCCCCATCTCCACCCAGGTCCCCAACTCCCCACCCATCTCCCCATTTCCTCCATGGTCCCATGGCCCCCCCATAGTGCCCCCATGGCCCCAAGGCCCCCATGGCCCTCATGTCCATACGTCCCCCATCATGTCCCACTGTCCTGCATGTCCCCAGCCCCCCATGTCCCTGTGTGTCCCCTCAGTGCCACCCCATGTCCCTCTGTGTCCCCCCGTGTCCCCCCAGGTCTTACCTGGCCCGTGCTCAGTCCCGGGGGGCTCAGCCTCATCTCAGCCACGACGGGGTGGGGGGGGGAGTGGAATTTGGGGACACAGGGGGGACCTGAGTGGGACACAAAAGGGGGCTGCGGACATAAAGAGGGGTTGAGGACACAAAAGGGGAGTGGGGACACAAAGGGGGTCCGGGGGGGGGGGGGGGGAAAAGAGGTCTGGGGACATGAGGACAGTGTGGGAGGGAACAAGGTGGGGAGGGGATGCTGGGGGAGCCGAGGTGGCACCTGCAGGGGATGGGGGGTGGGGGGTAGCACAACTGGGAGTCCCCAGTTCTCCCAGTTCCCCGCCCCTAGTTCCCTCCCAGCCAGCTCCCAGCTTCACCAGTTCCCTCCCAGCCAGCTCCCAGTTCCTCCAGTTTCCTCCAGTACCTCCCAGTTCATTAAGCCCCCCCAGTTCCCTCCCAGTCGGCTCTCAGTTCTCCCAGCTCCCTCCCAGTAAGCTCCCAGTTCTCCCAGCACCCCTAGTCCACTCCCATCACCTCTAGCTGCCTCCCAGCCCCCTTAGTTCCCTCCTAGTCTCTCCAGTTGTTCCTAATTCTCCCTCCCAGCAGGCTCCCAGTTCCTCCCAATGCCTCCCAGTCCCCCCAGTCAGGTCCCAGCCCCCTCCCAGTCCCCTTCAGCTCCCTCCCCAGTGCTCCCAGTGCCTCACAGTCAGGTCCCAGCCCCCTCCCAGCCTCCCTCAGACCCCTCCCCAGTGCTCGCAGTCCTTCCCAGTGCCCCCCAGTCAGGTCCCAGTTACCTCCCAACCCCCCCCATCTGTCGCCTACCAGTCCCCTCAGCTCACTCCCAATTCCTCCCACTGCCTCCCAGTCCCCCCAGTCAGGTCCCAGCCCCATCCCAGTCCCCTTCAGCTCCATCCCCAGTGCTCCCAGTCCCTTCCTGTCCCTCCCAGTCCCCCCAGTCCACCCCCCCCTCCCTGCAGCACCCGCTGTCGCTTGCAGAATGCTAATGGGGCTGCGGTTGCCGCGGCGCCCGGCTCTGTCTGTCTGTCTGTCGGTCCTGTCCATGTGTTCTGGCTCTTCTGTCCTTCTGTCTGTTCCCTTGTCTGTCCTCCTGTTCCTGTCTGTCTGTCCTGTCTGTCTGCCCTCCCCCCAGCTCCTCCCGTCTGTGTCTCTCTGCCCCTGTCTGTCTGTTCTCCTGTCCCCCTGTTTATCTGTCCCCCCTCGTCCCCTTGTCTGTCTGTCCCCCTGTTTGTCCTGTCCATCTGTCCGTGGCCCTATGCATCCCCTCTGCCCCTCTCTTTGTCTGTCCTGTCCCCCATCTGTCCCTCTGTCTGTGTCCCCCTGTCTGTCTGTCTGTCGCCCTTGTTCCCTTGTCTGAGTCCGCCCAGGTCTGTCTGTCTGCCCTGTCTGTCCCCCTTTGTCTGTTTGTCCCTCTGTCTGTCCCTTTGTCTGTGTCCACCCAGGTCTGTCTGTCTGTCCCCCTTGTCCCCTTGTCTGTCTGCCCCCCTGTCTGTCTGTCCGTCCCCTCATCTGTCTGTCCCCCCTGCCCCTCTGTCTGTCCACATGTCCCCCCGTCCCCTTGTCTGTCTGTTCTGTCTGTCTGTCCCTGAGCCCTCTGTCTGTCTATCTCCCTGTTCCCCTGTCCATCACCTTGTCTGTGTCCACCCAGGTCAGTCTGTCTGTCCCCCCATCCCCCTGTCTGCCTGTCTGTCCCTGCCATCCACCTGTCTGTCTGTCCCCCAATCCTCTGCCTGTCTGTCCCCCCTTGCCTGTCTCTCCTCCTGTCCCATCTGTCTGTCCTGTCTGTCTCCTTGTCGGTCCTTTTATCTGTGTCCCCCTGCACCCCCACCCGCCTGTCCCCCCATCCGTCTGTCCCCTCTTTGTCCTTCTCTCTGTTCCCCCCCCCTATCTGTCCGTTTGTCCATGTCCACCCAGGTCTGTCTGTCCCCTCCCTCTGCCACCCCTGTCTGTCTGTCCTCCACTCCCAGGGCTCCTGTGACCCTCCTTAGAGGCTCGGGGGGGAATAGGGGGGTTTCGGGGAGGGGGTGGTCTGAGGGGTCCGGGGGTGGTCTTGAGGGGATTCGGGGGGTCTCAGATGGGACTCATGGGGTGGGTCTGGGGACTCTGGAGGGGCTGTGGGGGCTCGAGAAGGGTCTAGGGGTGGCTCGGGGGGCTCAGGGTGGGTCTAGGAGCTCGGGAGGGGGGTCTGTGGGCTCTGAGGGGCCGGGGGGGGTCCCGGAGGGGTCCTGCTCACCTCACGCTCCCTATCGCATCGCGACGAGTCCGCGTTGCCCACGCCCCCTCCCCAGACCACGCCCCCTCCCATCCTCAGACCACGCCCCCTCACCAGGCCACACCCAAGAGCCCCCTAGACACCCAGACCCCTCTGAGTTCCCCAAGCCCCTCACCCCCCAAGCCCCCTCCAAGAGCCTCCCAGAACCCCTAGACACCCCCCGAGCCCCAGAATCCCCCTCCGAGCCCCCCTAGATCCCCTCGAGCCCCAGAACCCCCCTCTGAGTCCCCCTAGACCACCCTGAGCCCCTAGACATACCCCAGAGCCCCTGAACCCCCAGAGGGGGAGCCGTCGTGGGAAGGGGGTGTGGCCAGCGTCGAGGGGCGTGGTCAGAGACGAGAGGGGCGTGGCCAGAACGAAGGGGTCGTGGTCGGCGCTTTGGGGGCGTGGTCATAGCTTTTGGGCGTGGTCAACATGGGAGGGGCGTGGCCAGCGCGGCGCAGGCGCGTGGTCAAGGTCAGGGGCGGCCGGGTAACCCCTGCACCCCCCAACCCCCAAATCCTGCCCCCTCAAACCCTGCCCCCAACCCCCCACAGCCTACAAACCACAGCACCCCGAAACACCCCCAACCCGCCTAAACCCCAACCCCTCACACCCTCAAACCCTCCCGCACCCTCATATTCCCCCCTGCACCACCCCAAACCCTACACCCCAAGCGCTTGCACTTCCAAGCCTCCCTCTGCACCCCAAAATCCCCACTGCACCCCAAAATCCACCCTGCACCCCCAAAGCTTGTGCCCCAACCCTCTGCACCCGGAAACCTCCCCTTGCACCCCCAAGATTCCCCCTGCATCCCAAACCCTCCTGCAACCCCAAATCCCCTGCACCTCAAACCTTCTGCACCATCAAACCTCTCCCTGCATCCCCAAAATCCCCCCTGCACCCCAAACCTCCCTACACCTCAACCCCTTGCACCCCCAAACCCACTCTGCACCCCCACTCCCTGCACTCCAACCCCCCTACACTCCCTGCACCCTCAGACCCCTCTACACCCCCAAAATTCCCACTGCACCCCCAAAATTCTCCCCCTACATCCCCCAAACCACAACCCCCTCTGCATCCCAACCCCTGCATCCTCAACCCCAGCACCCTTAAAATCCCCCCTTGCACCCCCAACCCTCCCCTGCACCCCCAAAACCCCCCTGCATGCCCCAAACCAAAACCCCCTGCACCCCCAAACCCCCTTGAAACCCTCAGACCCTGCACCCCTAACCCCCCCTGCACCTCCAAATCCCTCCCCTTGCCGGACACCCCGTGCCCACCAGTGTGCCCCCTAGGATGCTGCGAGCGACAAGGGCCCTGCCAGGAGGGCCTCCCTGGGCCACCACCCCCATCTGGACCTCAGCTGGGACCCCACAGGTGATGACCCCCACCTTGACCTCAACCTTGACCCAATGGGGCCACCACTTCAACCTTGACCCCAACCCTGACCTCAATGTTGACCCAATGGGCCATGACCTCAGCCTTGACCTCACCCATGACCCCGTTGGCTACCACTTCAACCTTGATCCCAACCTTGACCTCAACCTTGAGTCCAACCCTAACCCCCATGGGCCTCAACCTTGACCCCAAACTTGACCCCATGGACCACGACATCAGCTTTGACCCCAAACTTGACCCCAACCTTGACCACACAGGCCACGACCCTAACCTTGACCTCAACCTTGACCCCATGGGCCACAAGCTCCACATTTACCTCAACCTTGACCCCAACCTTGACCCCACGGACCATGACTTCAACCTCGAACCCAACGGATCCCCCTCAGGCCTTGTCAGCGCCACTGGCCGCACTGGCCGCTGCGGTGGCCCGGGCTCGGGCTCGGGCCAGGTCCAAGCGTGGCCCCGTGGTGCCACCAGGGTGGGAGCTGGAGTTCCGTGACAGCTTCGTCCCCGTCAGCCGGGAGAGGCTGCAGGGGCTGCTGATGAGGGTGGGGACAAGGGGACACGGGGACAAGGAGGACATGGGGGGATATGGGGGGATATGAGGGGAGATGGGGACATGGGGGCATTGGGGGGACAAGGGAGACATGGGGGGAGATGAGGGGAGAGGAGGACATGGGGACCGGGGAGGGATAGGGATATGGGGACAAGAGTGGAGATGGGGACATGGGGGGAGATGAGGGGACATGAGGACATGGGGACAAGGGGGACACAGGGAAGATGGGGGGAGATGGGGGGAGATAGGGGTTTTGGGAGACACGTAGACATAGTGACAGGGGGGAGTTGGGGCCATGGGGGGGCCAAAGGGACATAGGGGGAGATGGGGGGGGAATAAGGACATGGGAGGAGATGGGGACAGGGGGACAAGGAGGACACAGGGGAGATGGGGCCATAGGGGGCATGGGGGAGCAAGAGGACATGGGGAGGCGCTTTGGGGCCATGGGGACCCCCTGCCCCCCAGGAGTTCCACACCTCCGGTGCCGCTCGTGCCTCCTTCCTGGACTTCGCCACCCGGCTGGACACTGCACTGAGCAAACGTTATCTGCGGCTGCACCAGCACCTACAGGTGGGGCACTATGGGGCAGCCGTAGAGCGCTATGCGGCTGCTATGGGGCACTATGGGCTGCTATGGGTTAGCTTTGGAGCACTATGGGGCACTATTTGCTGCTATGGGGCACTATGGGGCTCCATGGGCTCCCATGGGTCAGCTATGCGGCTGCTATGGGGCACTATAGGCAGCTATGGGGTGCTATGTGTCAGGTATGGGGCACTAGGTGCTGTTAAGGGGCTGCTGTGGGTCTTCTCTGCTCAGCTGTGGGTCATCCCCAAGGCTCGCCCTCCGCAGGCTCTCTACTCTCCACTGGACCCGGATAGGGAGGCCTTTCCAGGGGGCACCCCACACCTGGGGGTCGCGAGGGGCTGGCCGGGGGCCGAGGCTCGCCAGGCTCGCCGCTTGGTGGCCGCGGTGGCCCCACTGCTGCACGAGGGCAACTTCCAGCGCCTGCCCGAAGCCGCCATCGCCTTCGCTCTCCTTGTACAGCACCCCGAGGACGAGGCCCAGGTGTGGGGCACTATGGGGCGCTATGGGGTACTGTGGGGCAATATAGAGCTCTATGAGTTGCTGGGGGGGGCTATGGAAAGCTATAGTGCTCTATAGAAGCTATGGGGCTCTATGAGTGGCTATGGGGCACTATGGGGCTCTATGGGGGGCTATGGGGCAATATAGAGCTCTGTGGGGGGCTATGGAATGCTAAGTGCTCTGTGGAGGCTAAGGGGCTCTATGGGGCTCTATGAGGCATTATGATGGGCTGTGGGGTGCTATGGGGGCTATGGGGCACTAGGGGTGGCTACGGGTGTCTGTTGGGCTCTATGGGGGGGAATGTGGTGCTGTGGGGGGCTATGGGGAGCTATGGGGGCTGTGGGTGGCTATGGGGTACTATGGGACTCTGGGTGGCTATAGTGGGCTATGGGGGGCTATGGAGTGCTATGGGGCTCTATGAGCAATATGGGACTCTATGGGTGGCTATGGGGGGCTATGGGGCACTACAGTGCTCTATGGGGCGCTATGGGGCTCTGCCCCCCAGGTCTCAGTCAAGCTGGAGGACTATGAGGAGCTACAGTTCTGGGCGCAGGGGCAGCGCCTCGGCCCCCTCCCCACCGAGAGCGGCGTCCCACGGCGCTGGGCCCGCAGCAGTCCTGCCCCACAGAGGCCAGTAGGGGCCTACGGGGCGGTCCCAAGAGTGTTCTGGGGGTCTCCAAGGGATGTTTTGGAGGATTCCTGGTGGTGTTTTGGGTTCCAGGAGGTGTATTTGGGGGGCTCCAGGTGGTGTTTTGGGCTCCAGGTGGTGTTTTGAGCAGTTCTTGGTGGTGTTTTGGGTTCCAGGAGGTGGTTTTGGGGGGCTCCAGGTGGTGTTTTGGGTTCCAGGAGATGGTTTTGGGGGTTCCAGGAGAAGCTTTGTGTTCCAGGAGGTGTTTGGGGGAGGCTCCAAGTAGTGTTTTGGGTTCTAGGTGGTGTTTTAGGGGGTTCCAGGAAGAGTATTTGAGTTCCAAGGGTTGTTTGGGGGGGGCTCCAAGTGGTGTTTTAGGTTCCAAGAGGTGGTTTGGGTTCCAGGAGGTGGTTTGGGGGGGCTCTAAGTGGTTTTTTTGGGCTCCAGGTAGTGTTTTGTGTGGTTCCCGGTGGTGTTTTGGGTTCCAGGAGGTGGTTTTGGGCTCCACAATCAGTTTTGAGGTCTCTAGGATCACTTTTGAGGTCTCACCAGGTGGTTTTGGGGGCTTCCAGGCGTTACTTCAGCCGCGTGGTGGTGGTGGCTCGCCAGCGGGCCGGGGCGCTGGAGCTGGCCGAGTTCCGGAAGGTTCCATTGGAGGCCCTGGAGCTTCTGCTGGAGAAGGGCCGCGTGAGGACCCCCGGGTTGACCCGCGCCCGGCTCCACCTGGGGCTGCTGGGCTGGGCCGCCTTCCTCTTCCTCAACCTGGGCCTGGGGCTCATGGCTGACCTCAAGGTGGGGGCGACCGCCCTGCTGCTTGGCCTTGGCGCCCTCGTCACCCTGCGGGGGACAAAGGTGGGGACGGGGGACAGGAGGGGATGGGGGGGGGGCACCAGAGGTTCTGGGGGCAGGGGGTGGCCTCTGTCATCTCTATGTCATCTCCATGTGTTCTCCATACCATCTCCATATGATCTCCATGTGTTCTCCATTACATCTCCACGTGATCCTCATGTGCTCTACATGCTATCGCCGCATGATCTCCATTCCATCTCCTCATGATCTCCACATGTTCTCCATACCATCTCCACATGATCTCCATGCAATCCTCACGCCATCTCCTCATGATCTCCATATGATCTCCACACCATCTCCATGTGTTCTCCATACCATCTCCACATGATCTCCACGTGTTCTCCATACCATCTCCACACCATCTCCACGTGTTCTCCGTGGTGTTGGCGTGTCAGGCGTTCGCCCGGCGGCGTGAGGCAGCGGCACTGGACCTTGCTCGCAGCCGGTACCGTCGCAGTGCGGCACAGCACGCTGACCTGCTGGCCGCCCTTACGCGCCGAGCCCAGGACGAGGCCACCAAGGAGCTGCTGCTGGCCCACACCTTCCTGCCCCACTGCGGGGGTGAGGGGGGACACAGGGACGGGGCAGGGGGGACAAGGGGACATGGGGATATGGGGACATGGAGGGACAGGGGGATGTGGGGAGGACATGAGGGGACATGGGGGGGACACAGGGACATGGTGGGGACATCTGGGGATGTGGGGGGCATGGGGGGACATGGGGACGTGCAGGGGACATGAGGGGACACAGGGAGGACACAGGGGGGACATGGGACACGGAGGCATGGGGGGGACGTGGGGTTTGGGGGGGTTGTTGGGGGTTCCAGGGGAGTTTGGGGGTTCCTGTGAGGGGAGAAATGTCCTAACACCCCCCCAGGCCCGTCAGTGCCATGGGAGGAGCTCGAGGAGCAGCTGCGGCTTCAGGTCGAGGAGTGGCTGGAGCGGAATTTTGGGGCGCCCTTCGCCTTCCCTGCCGGGAGAGCCCTGGGGGGACTACGGGACCTGGGGGGGCCCTCCCAAACCCCAGGACTTGGGGAGCCCCCCCCCTCCCAGCACCCCTCAAACCCCGCTTCAAGGACCCCCCTCTCGAACCCCCTGAACCAGCTGGGGGACCCCAAAATAGAGGGGGACCCCAAAACTCTGACTCCATTTCAAGGACCTCCATTAAGGACCCCCTAAAGCAGCTGGGGGGACCCCAAAACCCTGAGTGGAGGTGGGGGAAGGCACAAAATTTGAGGGATTCCTCCCCCCCAAGTTAGGGGTGGGGATTAATAAAGTGGGGTCCCATGGCACCCGCGCCTGGCTCTGTTTCAGGAGCCCCCTAAACCCCCTGCCTCGCACTGGGGGGACCCCAAGCCCCCCCAAACCCCCTGCCTCGCACTGGGGGGACCTCAAGCCCCCCCCAAGACCCCCCACTAGGAGCACCCCAAGTGCCCCCCCAGGGGACCCCAAAACCCCCCCAAGATGCCCCACCCAGACCCCCCCAAAACCCCTCCTGATGCCCCCAGCATCTCCTCCAGCTTCAGCTTTTATTGCGGGGGGGGGGGGGGGGGGGAGTGATGACATCACTTGCCGCCTTGAGGATGCCATTGGCCACGTTAGTCCCATTGGTCTCACTGATTACACCACTGGCCACCTTGGTGATGTCATTGGCCATGTTGGTCCTGTTGATGACATCTTTGGTCATGCTGGTCTTGGTGTTGACATGATTGGCCACCTTGACGATGTCTTTGGCCACATTGGTCCCGTTGGTGATGTCCTTGGTCCTGCTGGTCTTGCTGATGACATCATTGGCCACCTTGGTGATGTCCTAAGGCACATTGGTGGCCTAGATGGTGGCCATGGTGGCTGCGATGGTGGTCACAGTGGTGATGATGTGGCCACATTGGTCTTGCTGATGGCATCATGGGCCAACTTGATGATGTCTTAAGGCACGTTGGTGGCCACGATGGTGACCATGATAGTGGCCATGAGGATGAAAGATGATGGTGGCTGCCATGGTGACCATGTTGGTGGCCATAATGGTGGCCATGATGATGAAAGGTGATGGTGATCACATTGGTGATCATATTGGTGGCCATGATGATGAAAGACGATGGTGGTCCACGGTGGCCATGGTGGTGGCCACGCTGGCGGCCCCACTGGTGGCTGGGTCAGTCCTTCTTGCGCAGGTGCAGGTAGGTGATGCCGCTGCCCAGGGCCAGGGGGACGCAGAGCCAAGCCAGCACGAAGCAGTGGCCAAAGTGGCCGCCAGGCGGGTGCCCCCCCCGTGCCGCGTACAGCCCTGCGCCCCCCAGTACCAGCAGCCCTGGGGGGGGGGGCAGGTTAGGAGGGGCAAAAGAGGGGGGTGGAGGGGCAGTTGAGGGGGGCAAAATGGTTGGGGAGGGCAGATTGGGGGGGCTTGGGGGGCACAAGGGCTTTGAGAGGGATAGAGGGGTTGGGGGCAAGTTAGAGGGAGCAAAAGGGGTTTGAGGGGGCAGATGGGTTTGAGGGAGCAAAACAGTTGGGGGCACAAGGGGTTTTGAGGGGCAAAAGGGTTTGGGGGTCACAGGAGTTTGGGGGGCAGGTTTTGGGAGGCGAAAGGGGGTGAGAGCAGGTTTGGGGGGCAAAAGGGGTTGGGGCAAAAGGGTTCGGGAGGGCAAAAGGGAAGAGGGGGTTGGGGCAGATTTGGGGGGCAAAAGATTTTGGGGGGCAGGTTTAGGGGGACAGAAGGGATTTGGGAGGGCAAAAGGGATTTGAGGAGGTTTGGGGGGGCAGGTTGGAGGGGGCAGGTTTGGGGAGTTGCGGGGGGGGTGGGGTTGGGGTGTCCCGGGGGTTTTGGGGCCCGGCTGACCTGCTAGCAGCTGCCCCCCTCCCGGGGCGAGGAAGAGCCCTCCCCGTGGCCCCGCCAGGAGCTGCCAGACGAAGAGCCCGAAGGCGACGCTGGAGACGAGAAGAGCCCCCAGCAGCCCACCCTGCACCCCCCAGAGCCAGGCTGGGGAAAAAAAGGGGGGTCGGAGGGGAGCCAAAATCCAGACACCCCCCCACCCCAAAACGGCCCACCCAAGCCTCTCAAAACCCTGCACTCCCACAAATCATAACCGCCCCCAAAAGACCCTCCTGACCTCCAAAATTCAGGCTTGGGGGGGGGAAAGGGGGAGTTGGGGAGGGCCCAAAATCTTGACACCCCACACCCCAAAATTGCCCTCCCAAAAACCCCTCAAAAGCCTGCATCCCACCTAAAATCTCAGCACACACACACCCCAAACTCCCCCTGCCCCACTCCCAAAATTTAGGCTGGGTGGGAAAAAGGGGAGGCCAGAGGGGCCCCAATATCTGTCCCCGCCATGTGCCCCCCTGCCCCATAGCTGCCCCACAGCTACCCCACACCCCCTGCGCTCCACACATCCGATTCCTCCCCCCATGTGCCCCACAGTGCCCCCTGCCCCATAGCTGCCCCACAAGTCCCATATTCCCAAAGGATGCTCTGTACCCCACACACCCTGTACCCCACATATCTGATTCCTTCCTCCCACCATGTTCCCCTCATGTGCCCCACAGCCTCCCCTGCCCCATAGCTGCCCCATAGCGCTCACGGCCGTCGCCGGCGCTGCTGCAGGCCCAGGAGTGGCTGCTGTTCTCGAAGGTGCAATCAAACCAGATGTTGCGGCCGCCGCTCGGCAGCACCCACCAACCCTGGGACGTGTGGGGCACCTATGGAGTAGCCGTGGGGCAGGGAGACCACGGCCCAGGCTGCCCCACATCTACCCCCCCAAACCCTCTCCACCACCATGGGGCTGGATGCCCTGATGGGGGGTGGTATGGGATGCTATGGGGCTGGGAAGCTGGGTCCTTGGACGTGGGGCGCTATGGGGCAGGAAGTGGGTCACAGGGGGGGGCTATGAGGGGCACTATGGAGTGTTATGGGGCAGGATGGGGGGTGCTATGGAGTAGGGAAGCTGGGTCCTTGGGTGTGGGGCACTATGGGGCAGGATGTGGGATGCTATAGGGCTAGCTATGGGGAGCTATGGGGCCCAGATGCATCGGTCTCTTTCTATGGGGCCGGCTGTGGGTCACTATGGGGGCTATGGGGCAGCTATGGAGCAGGATACCTTGTCGAGGGTGGCGATGAAGAGGAAGAGGAGGATGAGGCCATGGAGGGCGGAGACGGCCACGAGGAGGGGGCTCATAGCTGGGAGGCACAGGGGTGTCAGCCCCATAGCGATGCATAGCCCCCATAGCTCCCTCAAAGCCCCCCCAACCCACAAATTTGGAGGGGAATTTGGGAGGAAAAGGGGAATTTTGAGGTGAAAATTGAAATTTTTGAAGGGAAAGTGTCTGATTTTGAGGGGAAAATGGGGAAATTTGAGGGGGAAAATGTGAATTTTGAGAGTAAAATGGGGATATCAGAGGGGAAAATTGAAAAGTTGGGGGGAAATGTGAACTTTGATGGGAAAATGGGGGATTTTGAGGGATAAAAATATAGTTGCAGGGGGGAAAGGGGGAAATTTGAGGGAAAAATTGAAAATTTTGGGGGAAAACTGGAACTTCGAGGAGAAAATTGGGGGATTTCGAGCAATAAAAACAGAGTTTGGGGGGGAAAGGGGAAACTTGAGGGGAAAATTGAAAAACTGGGGGGGAAAGGGGGAATTTGGGGAGGAAAATGTGAATTTTGAAGGGGAAAATGGGGACTTTGGGGTCTGCCCCGCCCTGCCCCGCCCCTCCCAGTGGTTCCCAACGGAGCTCGGAGGGTGGGGTGGGGGCAGGGGGGTTGGGGTCCCTCTCCCGCCCCTCCGACCCCCCGCACCGTGGGCTCCGGTCGCTCCGTTCGGATCTGTTCGGACTCGCCCCTCCTCCACCCCCCCCCAAAATAAAACCAGGAACGGGAAGGACCGCGGCCCCTCCCCCACCCTACACATCACCCGCCCCTCCCCCTCCCAACAAACCCCTCCCCACCCCTAACTTGCCCCTCCCCCACCCATCAACCCCCTTGGCCCCATAGATTCCCCAGATGGAGGAACCTCCTGAGGTTCTCCCAGGCCCAATTTTCCAGCTTCTCCAGGTCCCCGCTGGCTCCTGGGGGGATCTTGGATGCCCGGGTTGACCAAGAACCTGAGGTGCCAACCCAGATCCACCAGATCCCTGCTGATGAATCCCAACATCTTCTCAGGGCTCTCTCCTTCAGCATCCCACCACTCTCCATCTAAAGTATTTATTCCTTCTATTCGACCTAAATCCACCCTTTTTCAGCTTAAATACACAGCCCTGTCTCCTTTCCTCATGATCCTTGTCCAAAGTCTTTCTTCTGAGCCCCCTTGAAGGATGGAAGTTGGTCAGAAGGTCTCTAGGAGCCTCCCTTTGGCTCTTTCTCCACACAGAGGGGGGTTCCAGATGCTTTGAGTGGCCAAGATCCCAGAGATCTACCAGGATCCCATGTCCCATCAGCTCCTAGGAGGGTCTGGATGCTCCGATTGTCCAAGATCCCAGAGATCCACTGGGATCTCATGCCCACTTGGCTCCAGGGGGGCTGTTGTGAGTCTCTGATGGGCCAGGGTCCTCAGAATCCACTCAATTCTACATCCCCATTGGCTCCTGGGGGGTCTTGGATGCCCAGGTTGACCGAGAACCTGAGATCACAACCCAGATCCACTGGATCCCGTGTCCTCCTTGGCTCTAGGGGGGTTCTGGATGCTCCGATGTGTCAATATCCTGGGGATCCAATAGGTTCTTGTGTCCCCTTGGCTCCAGAGGGGCTGTCGGGGGGCTCTGATGGGCCAAGGTCCTGAGGATCCACTGGATCCCACGTCCTCATTGGTTCCTGGGGGATCTTGGATGCCTGGGTTGACCAAGAACCCGAGATCCCAACCGGGATCCACTGGATCCCTCATCCTTTTTGCCTTTCGGGGAGATCTGGATGCTGGGAAGGTCTAAGAACCTGTGGATCCACTGGGATCTTGGCTCCCCTCGGCTGCCGGAGGGGTCGTGGGGGTCTTAGCAGGGCCGGGACCCCTGGATCCCACGGTCTCCCCTTCACCCTGGGTCGAGATCGCCCGGATCTCTCGCTCCCAGCCTGGATCCAGCGGATCCCCCTTCCCCATTGGCTCATCGCCTTTTCTCCATCCCCCTTACTAGGCGAGCCGTCGCCACGGCAACGGGAGGGGGTCACGTGGGAGCAGGAAGGCGGAGGTGTGGGCTCACGTGGTGTCGCCTCCCATGGGTCACGTGATGCGGCGGCGTCAGCCGCCATGGCAACGGGGTGGTCACGTGATCGCGCGGGTGCGAGGGGCGCTTGGGGATCACTTGTGGGGCTGGGGGGGCACTTGGGAGGCAGTTATGGGGCCGGAGAGGCACTTGAGAGGCAGTTATGGGGTTGGGGAGGCACTTGGGAGGCAGTTATGGGGCTGGGGGGTACTTGAGGGGCAGTTATGGGGCTGGGGGTCACTTGGGGGGCAGTTATGGGTCTGGAGGAGCACTTCGGGGGCAGTTATGGGGCTGGGGGGCACGTGGGGGGCAGTTGTGGGGCTGGTACGGGGAACTTGGGGGGGAGTTATGGGGCTGGGGAGGCACTTGGGGGGCAGTTATGGGGCTGACCCTCTGTCCCCCCCCCAGATGGAGGAGCAGCTGCAGCGGGTGAGAGGGGGGCTCTGATTTGGGGGGCCATGAGGGGGTCCCCTGACCACGCCCCCTGTCCCTGAGGCCACGACTCCACACCCCCTTCCCCTTAATCCATGGGATTTGGGGGTTCAGGGGGGGTGTCAAGGGGGTCTCTAAGAGGGAGCCCTAATTTGGCTCTGGGGGGTCCCTGGGAGGAGGACCCCGGTTTTAGGGTTCGGGGGTGGTCTAGGGAGTCTCTAAGGGGGAGTCCCGATTCGAGGGGGCTCCCTGGAGGGGGGGATCTCGATTTGGAGGGGTCCCAAGTCTCTGGGGTGGGCCCTGGGGGGGGTGAATCCCGATTTTGGGGTTCAGGATAATCTCTGATTTGAGGGGGCTCTGGGAGGGTCTAGGGTGTCTCTGGGGGGGTCTCGATTTGGGGGTTCAGAGGGGGTTTGGGGGGCCTCTAAGGGATGGTCCCTGATTTGGAGGGGGGGGTCCCGATTCGGGGGGTTCCCCAGGCGCTGGGGGGAGCCCTGGGGGGGGCCCATCGGCTGCGGGAGGAGCTGGAGCAGCTGCGGGTGGAGCGGCGGCAGCTACGGAACCTGCAGGGACAGAAGGAGAGGGTGAGGGGGGATCCCCGAAAATAGGGGGACCCCGAAAATGGAGGGGGGACACCGAAGTGGGGAGGGGGGAAACCCCAGAACCTCGGATCTCAAAAGTGGATGGGGGGCAAAAAATTAGGGGAACCCCAAAAATAGGAGGCAGGGCCCAAAATGGGGAGGACACCACAAAATGGGAGGGGGCCCAAAAATGGGGGGGGGAGCTGACACTGGGGACCCCAAAACCTGAGGGAGGGGGAATATGGGACCCCAAAAATGGGGGGACCCCAAAACCTAGGACTCCAAAATCTGGGGGAGGGGGATCTGGGACCCCCTAAAAACGGCGGGGACCCCAAAATTAAGGAGAGGGACCTCAAACTGCAGGAGCTGGAGGAGGCACAGCGAGCCCTGGAGGCGGCGCAGGAGGAGGCAGCGGCGCAGAGAGAGAGGCAGGAAACCCCAAACTGGGGGGGGACCCCAAAACTGGGACCCTCTCCAAACCCCTAGGACCCCAAACTGGGGGTACTCCACACTTGGGACCCCAAAACTAGTGCCCTCCTCAAACTGGGATACCCAAAACTAGGCCCCCCAAAACTGGGATTCCCCCAAACCTCAAACTGTGGGGACCCCAAAACTAGACCCTCCCCAAACTGAGACCTCCACCAAACCTGGGGCCCCCTAAACTGGCATTCCCCCAAACCTGGGAACCCCCAAAACTGGGAGCCCCCCAGACCTGGGACCCCCAAACTCAGGGGACCCCAAAACTAGACACCCTCCCCCCCAAACTGGGATCCCCCAGGCCTGGAATCCCCGAAACTGTGATCCCCAATCTGGGAGGATCCCAAAACTAGACCCTCCCCAAACTGAGGTCCCCAACTGGATCCCCCCAAACTGAAGGGACCCTAAAACTGGGGTCCCCCCACAGGGCTGCAGCGCGGCGGGCACAGGGGTTGGCGCAGCGAGCGGCTGCAGCGGCACGTGCGGCGCAGGCCGCAGCTCAGAGGCAGCAGCGCAGGCGGCTGCGGGCACAGCGGAGGCTGCAGCGGCAATTCCTGAGGGCCAAGGAGAAGCAGCGCCCCCCCCCGGGTACCCTAAAACCCAGGAACCCCTCTGAACCCCAAAACTTGGGACACCCCAAAACCTCAGACCTCCTGAACCCCAAAACCTTGAACCCCCCTGAACCCCCAAACTTGGGACCCGCTGAACCCAAATATCTGAGATCCCCCAAACCCCAATATCTGGGACCCCCTGAACCTCAACACGTGAGACCCTCCTGAACTCCAAAACCTGGGACCTTGAACCTCAAAACCTTAGACCCCCTGAACACCAAAACCTGGGACCCCAAAACTGGGGGGACCCCAAAATGATGAGGGGGCATGCAGAGATCCCCATAAACCCCAAAACCTGGGACCCCCCAAAACCTGAGACCCCCCAAACCTGAGACTTGGGAGGGAGTTGGGGGATGTTGTCGTGATTTTAGGGCTCCCCCCCAGCCTCCCAAAACTGAGAGCTGCCCCCCCTTTTTTCTACCCCCCCAAAAGTCTGGGCACCTCCCGCCCCCCCCAGCGCCCCCTCTGCTGGGACCCCCCCGGAGGAGGAGGAGGAAGAGGGTAAGGGGGTTTGGGGGGGGGGTCCCAGGGTGGGTTTTAGGGTGCAGTTGGGGCTTGGGGGAGGTCCCAGGGTGGATTTTGGGGTTCGAGGGTGTTCAGAGTTCTGAGGAGGTTTGAGGGGTCCCAAGGTGGATTTTGGGGTGCAGGGGAGTTTTGGGGGGATCCCAGGGTGGATTTTGGGGTGCAGGGGGTGTGGTTGGGGGAGTCCCAGGGTGGGGTTTGGGGTTCGGGGGTGGCCCCAGGGGGGTCTGAGGATTTGAGGGGGTCCCAGGCCCCCCCTTTTCTCTTTTCCTGCTGGTGTCGGAGCAGCAGCGGCTGCGGCAGCGCCTGGAGCAGCGACGGGAGCAGGTGAGACGCCAAACCCTGCCCCATAGCGCCCCATAGAGCCCCCAGTGCCCCCAAACCCCCCCAATTGTCCCCAAACCACCTCAATTGCTCCCCAAAACATCTCAGTTGCCCCTCATACCCCCACAAGCCCCCTCAACTGCTCCCCAAGCACCCCCAGTTGTCCCCCAACCCCCCAATTGCCTCTAAACCCCTCAACTGCCCCCCAAGCCCCCACAATTGCCCCCCCAGCCCCCTAACATCCCATGTTCCTCCCCCACTTCCAGCTGCTGGCAGCACTGGGGGCAGCCGAGAATTTAGGGGGGGGCCTGGGGGACCCCGAGTTGTCAGCGCTGGAGAAGGAGACACGGGAGCTGGAGGATGAGGCCAAGCGAGGGAAGGGGCAACTGGGAGAACTGGGAGCAGGTAGGGGCGAGGCACCCCAAAATGGGGAGGGGGACCCCTAAATTGGGGGAGCAAAATTGAGGGGGGACTAAAAATGGTGGGGACCTTAAAACTGAGGGGGCCAAAAATAGGGGGAACTAAAATGGAGGGGACTGCAAAATAAGGGGGACCCCAAAATGGGGGGGAACCAAAAATAGGGGGAACCAAAAGAGGGGAACCCAAAACTGGGGGGAGGGGACAAAAAGCAGTGGGATCCTCAAAGTAGGAGGGGACCCCAAAATAAGGGAGAACAAAAAAATGGGGGTGAACCAGAAATGGGGAGGAGCCCAAAATGGGAGGGGGACCTCAAAACAGGGTTGGGGGAGGGGGCAGGATTTTGGGGGTGGTCTCAGGGGCTTGGGGGGGTCCCGGGGCTTGTGGGGGTCCCAGGGCTTTGGGGTGGTCCCATGTTTGCCTTCCCCTCTGTCTCAGGGCTGGCAGAGCTGGTGTCCCTGTTGCCCCCTGGGCAGGACGCGACCCCTCCGCCCCCTGATTTGGATCTGGGGGGGCAACTGCGACGCCTTGAAGAGGGGGTGACCCAGCTGCTGCTGGGGAGGGAGCACCCCCAAACCGCAGTGAGGGGTGGGAGGGTACCAGGGGGGCAAATGGGGATCTGGAGGGGGGAACTGGGGGACAGGGAGGGTAATTGGGAGGAATCTGGGGGGGAATTGGGGGGCAATTTGGGGGCCAAGGGGCAAATAGGGGTCCCTAAGGGGTAATTTGAGGGTGCAGGGGAGTAATTTGGGGTCTGGGGGGCAATTGAGGGGCTTGGGTGTGTAATTGGGTAATTTGGAGCCGAGGGGGGGCAATTGAAGGGTTTGGGGGGCAATTTGGGGCCGAGGGGGACAAGTGGGTAATTTGGGGCCAGGGGGGAGCAATTGGGTTGCTGGGGGCAGAACTGGGGTGCAGTTTGGGATCTCTATTGCTCCCCCCCTTTTTGCCCTGCCAGGCTGAGCCCCCGCTGCGACGCCCCCCCCTCCCGCGCCCCCCTAGCCCCAGGTGAGTACAGGGCACTTGGGGAACAGCCCCTTAAGTGTACCCCCTCGTGCCCTCCAGCCCCTTAAGTGCCCCTTCTGCCCCATAAGTGCCCCTCCAGCCCCATAAGTGTCCTCCACTTAGGGAGGCCCCCGCTATGGGGCAGGAGGAAGAGGAAGGGAGACCCCTGACCCACAGTGAACTGCGAGAGAGGGCGCTGCGCCAGGTAGGGGGGCACTTATGGGGCTGGGGGGGCACTTATGGGGCAGAAGGGGGCACTTATGGGGCTTGGGTGAACATAGGGGGGCACTTATGGGGCAGAGAGGGCATTTATGGGGCTGGGAGGGCACTTATGGGGCTGCCCCTCTGCCCCCCCAGGTCCTGAGCCGCGAGGGCGTTGCCCCCCCCGTCTCCCCCCTTCCCCGTTGCCATGGCAACCAAATATTTGGACCCCGGTTGCCCCTGGCAACGGCAAAACTCCCCAAAACAGCCCGAAGTGACCCAAAACCCGCCGGAAACGGGGGGAGGGAAAGGCGGGGGGCACACACACAGAGTCGCCCCATACAACCCCATAGTGCCCCCATAGCGATCCATACAGCCCCATAGCGCCCCCATAGAACCCCATATCGCCCCCATAGAACCCCATAGCGCCCCCATAGAACCCCATAAAGCCCCCATAGAGCCCTCATAGAGCCCCCAGAGAGTCCCCATAGAGACGCATAGTACCCCCATAGAGCCCCATAGCCACAAAGAGCCCCATAAAGCCCCATAGCTCCCCCCTTGGGAATCCCCTGACGTCATCCCGGGACACCCCACCCCACCCCCGTCCCCTCCTTCCCGTCCCCCTCCCCGACCCGCCCCCGGCACCGCCCGGCGGGGAAAGACCCGAGCGCGGCCGGAGAGACCCGAACCCGCCTGGGGGGACCCGAACGCGTCCGGAAAGACCCGAACTGGGACCCGAACCCGTCCGGAAAGACTCGAACCGGGATCCGAACCCGTCCGGAAGGACCCGAACCGGGACCCAAGCGCAGCCGGGAAGACCCGAACCTGCCCAAAAGGAGCCAAATCTGCCCAAACTGGCACTCGAACTCGTCCAAAAGGACCCAAAAGGACCCAAAAGGACCCCAACCCATCCAAAAGGACCCAAACTGACCCAAAAAGGGACCCGAATCCACCCAAAAGGAGCCAAATCCACCCAAACCGGGACCTGACCCCACCCAAAAGGAGCCAAATCCACCCAAACCGGAACTCAAACTCCTCCAAAAGGACCCAAACTGACCAAAAAGGGACCCGAACCCACCCAAAAGGACCCAAATCCACCCAAACCGGGTCTCGAACTCATCGAAAAGGACCCAAACTGACCCCAAAAGGGACCCGAACCCATCCAGAAGGACCCAAAGGGACCCGAACTCGTCCAGAAGCATCCAAACCGAGATCCGAATCCATCCAGAAAGAACCAAACCCACCCAAACCGGGACCTGAATCCATTTGGAAGGACCCGAACCAGGACCTGAATCCCACAGGGACCCAAAAGGACCCGAACCAGGAACCGAACACTAAAGGGATCCGAATCGGGACCCAAACCCGTCTAGAAGGACCCAAACCGGCTTGGGTGAGGGGGGAGGGGGAGGAGGATTTGGAACCTGATGTGTTTTCCCCCTCCCCCCCCCAAAAAATGGGGCCTTGCCCGGGTGGGGGCAGGGTAGCCCCCTCGCCCCCCCTTTTACAGGATGTGGGGGGGGCGGTGGTGGGGGAAGTGGATTCTCCAGTGCCTTATATGGGCATCAGCCTGAGCAGCCCCCTCCCTCTGGGAACAGGGACCCCCTCAAAACCCGTGGGACCCCTCCCAAAACCCTTGGGATCCCCCCAAAACACCTGACCCCCTCCTCAAGCCCCTGGGACCCCCCCCAAACCCAAGGGAAACCCACCAAAACCCCTGGGACAGCCCAAACCCAGGGACCCTCCACAAATTGCGGGACCTTCCCAAACCCCTGAGACCCCCTGCAAACTCTGGGACCCCCCACAAACTGCGGGACCCTCCCAAACCCCTGAGACCCCCTGCAAACCCTAGGACCCCCCTTGGTACCCCACAAAACCCTTGGGATTCCCCCCCCAAACCCCTAGGACCCATCCCCAAAACCCCTGGATTCCCCCCCCAAGCCCCTGGAATCCCCCCAAGCCCAGGGACCCCACCAAAACCCTTGGGACTCCCTCAAATCCTGGGTGCCCCCAAAAACCTCTTGACCCCTTCACTTCCTTGGACCCCTCCCCCCCAAAACTCCTGTGCCCCCCCAAACCCCTGTACCTACCCCAGCTCCCTGAGACCCTCCCAACTCCCAGGGAGCCCCCCAAAAAAACCCTGGGACACCGCCTCAAACCCCTGGGCCCCCCCTAAACCCCAGGGATTGCCCCAAACCCCTGTGACCCCCCCAAGACTCCTGCAACCCCCCTAAACCCAGGGACATCCCCGAACCCATGGGACTCCGCCAAACCCCTCAATCTCCCATAATCCCTTATTTTGCCCCCCAAACTCCCTTTTCTCCCCCCAAGCCACCTTTTTTCCCCTTTTCTCTGCATTCCCCCCTTTTTTCCCCAATTTTTCCCTCCTAACCCCCATTTCTCCCCTATTTTCCCCCTCTAACCCTGATTTCTCCCCATTTTCCCCCTCTAACCCCAAATTCTCCCCCATTTTTGCCCCTTCACCCCCATTTCTCCCCTGTTTTCCCCCTTCTAACCCCCATTTCTCTCCTTTTTCCCCCATTTTAGCCCCCATGCCCTCTCAGTGCCGTGTGCCACTGTCATCGCCACTGCGCTGGGCGCAGGCACTGAGCTGCTGCCTGGCATTCAGCACAGCCTCGGCAGCCGGCCCATGGCTCTCGGGTGAAGGCGACGGCTGCGTGGCCGCCTGGGCCCTATCCTTCGCCTTCACCCTCCTCTTCCTCCTCGCCGAGGCCGTCGGCCGCTTGCCCTCGCGCATCGACTTCCCCTTGGCCTTTGCCACCGCCGCCGCCTTGGCCTGCGCCGCTGCCTCCGTCATTTGGCCCCTGGGCCACCTGAGGGATTCCAGGGATGCTCAGCGCCCTCGTGCCCTCCGCGCCACTGCCACAGCCTCATCCTGCCTTGCCGCCTGCCTTTACGCTGCCGAGGTTTTCCGCCACCGAGCCAAACCCGGACAAACCGCCCCGTATCTGGCCACGCCATCCGGGCTTCTCAAAATCACGGAGACCTTCCTCGCCCTCCTCCTCCTGGGTTTAGCAGCCGAGCTGGGCGCAGGATCCGGCCCCGAGGCTTGGCGCTGGTGCTTGGGCATTTACTGCGTCTCCTTCGCGCTGGGGACACTGCTGGTAGCGGGTTTTTTGTGGGGCTGGGGGTGCTGGGCATGGATGCAGGATCCGGCTGGCACAAGGCGAGCACTAGGGCTTTACGCAGCTCTGGGTGTCGTGGCTTACGCTGTCGCCGTCGTCCTTTGGCCCCTCTACGCCTTCCGGGACGAGATGGGGGGACGAAGCAAGCGCCCCAGAGGTTGTGGCCCCACCTGCCCCTGGGACCGCGAGGTGCTGGTGGCGCTGCTCACCGCCCTCAACCTGCTGGCCTACGGTGTTGATCTGGTACAGACGGGGAGGCTGGTGCTGCTCAGGGCGTGAGAGGGAAGGATCAGGCCCTAGAGGGGCTGAGCATCCTCCTATGGGGCAGGATCAGGCCCCTAAGGGGGTTGTACATCCTCCTATGGGGTAGGATTTGTTTCTAGAGGGGTCCAGGTTCCCCCCAGAGCAGGATCAGGCCCTAGAGAGGTTAAGCATCCCCGTGTGGGGCAGGATCAGGCCCCTAAGAGGGTCCTGGTTTCCCCCCAGAGCACCATCTGACCACCTAAAGGGTCCTGGTCCTCCTGTGGGGCAGGATTTGGCCCTAGAAAGGTCCTGGTCCCCCACCCCGAGCAGGATCAGGCCCCTAAAGGGGTTGTGCATCCTCCTGTGGGGCAGGATCAGGCCACAGGAGGGGTGGCAGCACCCTCCCATGGGGCAGGACCTAGAGGGGTAGGGGTGAGGGGGGTCGGGAATCACCGAGGCCTTAAACGGGGGGGGGCCATGAAACGTCAATAAAGGTAAGAAAAGCTGAGAGAGTGTGGAGAGATGGAGGGGATGTGGGGGGACATGGGGGGAGGAAGGGGACATGAGGGGGTTATGAGGGGAGATGGGGGGCAGGAAGGGGTGGGGGGGTTTGGGAGGAGCCCGGGGATCCCGAGGGCCCGGCCCTGCCACCCCCCCGTCCCATATTCAGCTGGATCTGGGTCGCTGCACCCCTGGGACTCGTCCCCCTTTCCCACCCCTCCCCCGGGATTAAAGAGTGAGGGGGGGGGAAAAGGACCCAGCCCCCCCCCCAAGGGTGTGCCCCCCACCTGGCTGCCCCTCCCCGCCATTGAGCATACCCTGACCCCCATCTTGCCCCCCACATCCCATAGACACCCCTCCCTCCCCACCATCCAGCCCCCCACAACTGATCAGACCCTGCCCCCCCATCCCACGGACCCCCCCCTTAAGCTGCCCCCCCCAACACCTTCTCTCACCCCCAGGCTGCCCCCCGATCCTCCCTCCCCATTCTGCCCCCTCCATCTTACTGCACCCCCCAAGTCTTTCCTCCCCATCCAGGCTGCCCCCCCAATTCTGCCCCCCCAAGGCTGCCGTCCCCCATCCCGACCTCCTCCATCTTGCTACCTCCTCCCCCTCCTCAAGTGCACCCCTCCCTTCCCTCCCCAAAAGAGCTGCTCCTCATCCTGAATCCTGTCCCACCCCCGTCCCCCCCATCTTGCTACCCCCCCAACAACTTCAACCTCCCCATCCTGCTCCCCCCTCAAGTCACCCCCCTAAAGCTGCCCCCCCCAAATCCGAGCCCCTGCCCCGATCTTGCTGCCCTACCCCTTCCCATCGAGCAGACCCTACCTGCCCTTCAGACCACGCCCCCTCCTCGAGGGTGAGGAGGAGTATGACCACGCCCCTTGAAGGCCACGCCCCTCCCCATATAGGCTGTAAGTCCGCCTGACCATCCCTCCTCAGGCCACGCCTCCTCCCGCAGCCGCCGGGCTGGGGCGCCCTTTGGCACCGCCCCTTTCCCAAAGCCACGCCCCCTCAGCAGGCCCCCGCCCCCTCCCGCCGCTGCCGCACCGCCCTGTCTGTCTGTCTGTCCGGACTCTGTCCCTCCGTCTGTCCGGCGGCTGCAGGTCCGTGCCCTAAGGGGGGGGGGGTGGTGTCTATCCGTTTGTCCGGCCCCTCCCTGCAGGGCTGTTTGTCCGGCCGTTGGGGCTGGCCGTGGTCCATCTGTCTGTCTGTCCATCCCTGGGTCTGTCTGAGGTCTGTCTATCCATGGCTCCTCCATCCATGGGTCCCTCTGTGGATCCATCCATCAGTCTGTCTGTGGGTCGTCTGTCTGTCTGTCTGTCTGCCCATGGGTCTGTCTGTCTGTGGGTTTGTCCAAGGTCCATCTGCCCATCTGTCTGTCCATCTGTGGCTCCACCATCCATGGGTCTGTCTGTCTGTCCGTCTGTGGATCTGCCCGTGGGTCTGTCCAAGGTCCATCTGTCCATCTGTCTGTCCATCCGCGGCTTCACCATCCGTGGGTCCGTCAGTCTGGCTGTCTGCGGATCCATCTGTTTGTCTGTGGGTCTGCCCATGGGTCTGCCCATGCCTGGGGCTGTGGGTCCATCCATGGGTCCGTCTGTCCATCCGTGGGCGAGCGGGTAGGCGGACGCAGCTCTGGTGGCTGTGAGTCACCTGCAAGTGGGAGGCAGCTCTGTGGGGCCATCTGCGTGTCCGTGCGTCTGTCTGTGGGTCTGGGGGTGCACACATGTGTCTGTGGGCCCATCCTGGTGTCTGTGGATCCATCCAGGTGTCCTTGGTTCCTCCAGGTCTCCATGAGTCCATCCAGGGGTCCGTGGGTCCATCACGGAGTCTATGGGTCAATCCCAGTGTCCATGAGTCCCTCCGGGTGTCTATGGGTCCATCCACAAATCCGTGGGTTCCTCCTGGTGTCTGTGGATCCATCTGTGCATCTATGGGCCCCTCTTGGTGTCTGTGGGTCCATCCAGGTGTCTGTGAGTCCATCCAGGTGTCCATAGGTGCATGCGAAAATTCATGGGTCCATCTACAATCCATGGATCCATCCTGGTGTCCATGGGTCCATCCAGGTGTCCGTGGGTCCATCCAGGTGTCCATGGGTCCATCCTGGTGTCCATGAGTCCATCCTGGTGCCCACATCTCTCTCTGTCCATCCAACCCCCATCTCCACCTTGTTACCTCGCAGCCCCCCTCGCTGGGTCTGTCAGTGGGTCTGTGGGTCAGTCTGGATGGCACTGGCGGGGCCGGAGGGGGAGCGGGGGGCGCCGCGGCCGCTCTTCTGCCGCCGTGGGGCTCTACGCCACAAGGTCGTCCACGAGGTCAAGAGCCACCGATTCACTGCCCGCTTCTTCAAGCAACCGACCTTCTGCAGCCACTGCACCGACTTCATCTGGTGAGCGCTAGCCATGGGGCTGTGACCCATGGCCGGGGGCAGGTAGACTTCAGGGACCCCATAGAACCAGGTGTCATGGTCGGTGGATCTCAGGGACTTCATAAACCCAGGTATCCTGGTCAGGTGGACCTCAAGGACTTAATGGACCCAGGTGTCCAGGTTAAGTGGACCTCACGGACCCCATGAACCCAAGTGTCCAGGTCAGGTGGACCTCAAGGACCCCATGGATCCTTGTGTCCAGGCTGGGTGGACACCATGGGCCAAGCATCAAGGTCAGCTGGACCTCAAGGACCCCTAGACCCAGGTATGTGGGTCAGGTGGACCCCAGGGGCCCATGGACCTCAAGGACCAGGCATCCAGATCAGGTGGACCTCAGGGACCTTGGGGACCAAGAGGCTCAGGTGTCCAGGTCGAATGGACCTCAGGGACATAGAGAAGTGGGTTTTTGGGTCAAGTGCCCCCATGGACCTCAGCATCTGGGTCAGGTTGACCTCATGGACACAGGAGTCAAGGTCACGTGGAACCCATGGACCCATAGATGTGGGTCCGGGTCACATGGAACCCAGGGACCCATAGATGTGAGTCCAGATCACATGGAACCCCTGGCCCCATAGATGTGGATGCAGGTCAGGTGGAACCCACAGACCCATGGCTGTGTGTCTGGGCCTGATGGCTCCTCTCTGCCCCATGGCTGTGGGTCTGGGCCTGGTGGATCCCCAAGGCCCCCCCAAGGTGACAGCGTCCCTCTCATCCCCAGGGGCATCGGGAAGCAGGGGCTGCAGTGCATGGGTGAGAGCCCCTGGTTCCCCTATTGCCCCCCCAATTACCACCCCACCCCTCCCATTGCCCCCCCAACCCCAATTGCCCCCCTGTCCCCATTGCCCCCCAGCACCAATTGCCCCCCTCAGTTCCCCCATTGCCCCCTCCAGCCCTAACTGCCCCCCTAATTGCCCCTCCCTTGCAGTGGGTACCCCCAAGGCATGAAGGGGGGGGTGCAATGGGTGCTGGGGGGGCAATTGGGGCTGAGGGGACAATTGGGTCTGGGAGGGAAATTGGGTCTGGGGGGGCAATTGGGTTTGGGGGGCAATAGGGGCTGAAGGGGGCAATGGTTTGATAGGCACGGGGGGGGCGTGGAATGATTGGGGGGGGTTGGGATAACGGTTGCCATGGCAACGATGCCCAGTGGGGATGGCCGGTGCCAGGCAACGGGGGGGGGGGGGGGGGGGGGGGAGGAGGAGAAGGGAGGGGGGCTTTTGGGGTCCCTGGGGGTGGGATTTTGGGTCGGGGGGGTAAAATGGTGTCTAGGGGGCAAATGGGGGGGGAGGAGGTACTTGGAGGGGTGATTTGGGGGGATTTAGGGTCTGGGTCTGGAATTTGGGGTTCCTGGGGAGGTAAAATGGGGTTGGAGGGGGAGATTGAGGTCTGGGGAGAGGATTTGGGGGGATGGGGGGCAATTTGGGGCTATTTTGGGTCTGGGGGGGGTTGGGGGTTGCAGGGGGGGTGTTTTTGGAGTGGGGGTCTCTGAACCCCCTGCATCCCCCCAGTTTGCAGTTTCGTGGTTCACAAACGCTGCCATGAGTTCGTCACCTTCGAGTGTCCAGGGGCGGGGAAGGGACCCCAGACTGATGTGAGGGGGGGTCTTGGGTCTGGGGGGGTCCCAGATCCATGGGGGGGGGGCTGGGTCTAGGGAGGGAGATCTTGGGGATGGGGGGCGGGCCTAGATATATGGGGGAGGGTCCTGGGTCTATGGGGGGGTCTTGGGGGGTCATGAGGAGGGCCCCAGATCCAGAGGGAGGGGGTCTTGGATCTAGGGGGATCCTGAGTCTATGAAGGGGGTCCCAGATTTATTGGGGGGAGGTCATGGATCCACAAGAGGAGTCCTGGATCTATGGGGAGGGGGGGTGTACAAGTTTTATCGAGGGGGTCCTGGATCTATGTGGGCGTCCCATATTTATGGGGGGGTCCTGGGTCTATAGGGACGTTTTGAGCGGTTCCTGGGTCCTAGTGCCTCCCCTGCCCTTTCCCCTCCCACCCAGGACCCCCGGAACAAACACAAGTTCAAGGTGCACAGTTACAGCAGCCCCACCTTCTGCGATCACTGCGGCTCCCTCCTCTACGGCCTCGTGCACCAGGGCATGAAGTGCTCGTGTGAGTGTGTGACACACAAGGGAGCCTGCTGGGAGGGGTGGGGGGAAGGAGGCAGGGGACCTCGTGGGAGGAGCCGGAGCGGGGGTGAGGTGCTCATGCAAAGGAGGGGGCGGGAGGGGCCTCGGGTCGTCATCGTGCAAGGGTTGTCGTGCAAGGAGCTCTTATTACAGACAGTGGGGGGGCTTGTGCAAGGGGCCTCGTGCAAGGTGAGCATGAGGTGCACAGTGATGCTTGTGTAAGGCAGATGTGAGGCAGGTGTGAGGCAGGTGCAACCCCTTGTGTGAGCCCTTGTGCGCAGCCCTGTGCAAGGCAGGTGTGAGGCACACACTGTCCCTTGTGCAAACCCCTTGTGTGAGGAAGGTTTGAGGCAGGTTCGAGGCAGGCATGAGGCACACGCGACCCCTCATGCAAAGCCATCGTGCGAAGCTCTCTAGTGCCCTGCAGGCTGCGAGATGAACGTGCACAAGCGTTGTGTGCATGTGGTGCCAAGTCTCTGCGGCGTCGACCACACGGAGCGACGGGGGCGACTGCAGCTCCGCATCCACCCCCTGCCCGGCCAGCAGCTCCATGTCACCGGTAACTGCCCCCCCGAGGGTAAAAGGGACCCAAACTGCCCCAAGTGTCTCCCTGGGGGTAAAAAAGGACCCCAATTGCCCCAAAAGTGTCTTCTTGGGGGTTAAAAGGGACCCACATGGGTACAAAAGGGACCTGATTGCCCTGAAAAGTCCCCCCCAGGGGTAAAAGGGATCCAACTGCCCCTCAGGGGTAAAAAGGGACCCAAACTGGCCCTAAAAGTGTCTCCTTGGGGGTAAAAAGCGACCCAAACTGTCCCCTCAGGGGGTAAAAGGGACTCAGATTGCCCCAAAAATGTCTCCTTAGGGGTTAAAAGGGACCCAAACTGCCCCAGAAGTGCCCCCTGGAGGTAAAAAGGGACCTAACTGCCCCTCCAGGGGGTAAAAGGGACTTAATTGCCCCCCCGGGGGTACTAAAGCCCTGGTTAACCCCTTGTTGCCCCCCCCCCCGGGCAGTGGGGGAGGCACGGAACCTGATCCCGATGGATCCCAACGGGCTCTCGGATCCCTACGTGAAGCTGAAGTTGATCCCAGACCCCAAGAACCTCTCGAAGCAGAAGACGCGGACAGTGAAAGCCACGCTCAACCCTGTCTGGAACGAGGCCTTCCTCTTGTGAGCCCTCGTGCAAGACCCTCATGCGAAATCCCTCATGTGAAATCCCTTGTGCGAACCCCTTTGTGTGAACCCTTCTTGTGAGCCCCTCCATGCAAGCCCTTTGTACAAAGCTTCATGTGAACCCTGTGAACCCTCGTACAAAACCTCATGTGAACCCTGTGAATTTTCGTGCAAAGCCTCATGTGAACCCTTGTGCAAATTCTGCCACTAACCCTTGTGCAAAGTGTTGTGTGAACCCTCTTGTGAACCCGCCTGCAAATTCGACCCCCAGCCCTCGTGCAAAGCCTCATGTGAACCCTTGTCTGACCCCTTGTGCAAACCCTTGTGCAAATCCTACCATGTGGATATGGGTATGACACCAGGGTCGCACCAGGGGCACGAGGGGGTGCAGCCATCGCACGAGGGGACATGAGAGTGACACAAGGATGACTCGAGGGGCACGAGGGGGTACAGGGGTGACCTGCCTGTCACACGAGGGTGACATGAGGATGACTTGAGGTGCACAAGGGGTCATGGGGATGACTCGTGCGTCGCACGAGGGTGACACAAGGGTGATATTGCAGCACGCTGCGCCCCGGGGACGCGGAGCGGCGGCTCTCGGTGGAGGTTTGGGACTGGGACCGCACATCCCGCAATGACTTCATGGGCGCCATGAGCTTTGGCGTCGCCGAGCTGCTCAAGGGCCACGTGGACGGGTGGTAAGCGACCTTGCAACAGAGCCTCTCGCACAATGGAGCACGAGGCATGATGGGCTGCTGGAGGGGGCAGGGGCAAGGGGCTTTGCACGAGGGGCTGGGGCACCAGAGCCTTGCACGAGGGACTGGAACACTGGGACATTGCACAGGGGCCTTGCATGAGGAGCTAAGCCACTAGGAATTTGTACAAGGACCTTGCACGAGGGGCTAGGGCACCAGGGCTTTGCACGAGAGCCTTGCACACCCGTGCCCCATGCCCTCCCCCCAGGTTCAAGCTCCTCAACCAGGAGGAGGGCGAGTACTACAACGTCCCCGTGGCCGACACAGACGACTGTGGCCTCCGACCCAAGTTCGAGGTGGGAGGGACCCCAAAAAAAACCCCTAGGACCCCAAAAAAAACCGGGACCCCAAAACCCCCCCAGTACGCCAATCCTCCCCCCCTCTGGGACCCCAAAAAACCCTGGGATCCCACAAACCCCTCCCCCCCGGGTGCCAAACACCCCCGGGACCCCAAAGAACCCCCTGGGACCCCAAAAACCTCACCTGGGACCCCAAAAAACTTCTCGGGATGCCAAACACCCCCCTCAGGACACCAATATCCCCATAGGACCCCAAAGAACCCCCTGGGATCCCAACCCCCCCCCCCCCCCGGGACTCCAAAAAACATCCCCAGGACCCCAACACTCCTCTGGGACCCCCCAAAAAAACCCAGGACCCCCAAAAAAAAAACCCAACCCCCCTGGGACCCCAAAAAATACTCCAACACCCCCCCTCCAAACTCCTCCCATTCTCTTCCAGGCCTGTAATTACCCCTTGGAGCTCTATGAGGTGAGGGGAGCTCTGACCTCTAAGTGTGACCTCCAACCTCTGACCCTCTGTGAACCCCAACCCCTTTATCCCCCCAAATTTGACCCCCAACCTTGACCCTCTGTGCCCCCCACCCGTGACCCCCCCGGTCTCTGCCCCCCAGAAGGTTCGCCGTGGGCCGAGCCCCCCGCCATGCCCCCCACTTTCCCCCAGCCCCACGGAGCCTCCGCGCGGTGGCTTCTTCCCCTCCGGCCGCTCCAACCTCAGCGACTTCACCTTCCTGATGGTGCTGGGCAAGGGCAGCTTCGGCAAGGTGGGACCCCAAAACCGGAGGGACCCCAAAACTGAGGGGATCCCAAAATCCGGCCCTGAGCCCCTGCGGATCCCCTGAACCCCCCAAACCCCAACCCCAAACTCCCAAAACCCGACCCTGAGCCCCTGGGGATCCTCTGAACCCCAAAAACCTAACCCTGAATCCCTAGGAATCCCCTGAACCTCAAAACCCACACCCTCTCAGTCTCTCCTCATGCCTCCCAGTGCCTCCCAGTCCCTCCCGGTGCTCCCAACCTTTCCCACTTCTCACCTCCCAGTGGCTTCCAGTCCCTTCCAGTGCTCCCAGTCCTTCCCACTTCTTGCCTCCCAGCGCCTCCCTGTGCCTCCCAGTCCCTCCTAGTGCTCCCAACCCTTAACACTTCTCACCTCCCAGTGCCTCCCAGTCCATTCCAGTCCCTCCCAATGCCTCCCAATGCTCCCAGTCCTTACCAGTTCTCACCTCCGAGTGCCTCCCAGTGCTCCCAGTCCCCCCCAGTGCTCCCAGTCCTTACCAGTTCTCACCTCCCAGTGCCTCCCAGCACCTCCCAGTGCCCCCCAGTCCCCTCCAGTACCCCCCAGTGCCGTTTCCCCGCCCAGGTGATGCTGGCCGAGCGCCGCGGCACCTCCGAGCTCTTCGCCATCAAGATCCTCAAGAAGGACGTGGTGGTCCAGGACGACGATGCCGCCTGCACCCTGGTGGAGCGGAGGGTGCTGGCCCTGGGCCCGCGGCCACACTTCCTCACCCACTTGCACTCCACCTTCCAGACCACCGTGCGCACTGGGAGCACTGGGAGGGAGCACTGGGAAGGATTAGGGGGCACTGGGAAGCAATGGGAAGGACTGGGAGGCAATTGGAGGCGAGACGTGGGAAGGATTGGGAGCACTGGGAGGGACTGGGAGGGACTGAGGGGTTGTGGGTGGAATACTAGGAGAGACTGGGAAGCACTGGGAGGGACTGGGAGGGACTGAAGGGTTATGAGTAGAAGACTGGGAAGGACTGGGGAAGACTGGGAGGGACTGAGGGGTTGTGGATGGAATACTAGGAGAGACTAGGAGGGACTGGGAGAGACTGAGAGGCACTGGGAGGGAGTGGGGGTGAGAAGTGGGAAGAATTGGGAGCACTGGGATGGAGTGGGAGGCGCTGTGAGGGACTGGGAGCACTGGGGTATCTGGGGGACTGACTGGGAGCAAATGAGATGGACTGGGAGGGATAACAGGAAGGGATTGAGAAGGACTGCGAGGGATGGGGAGCATGGGAAGGGACTGGGGGGCACTGGGAGGGACTGGGATGACTTGGGATGGTAACTGGGAGCACCTGAGCCCCCCCCCCTTGCCCCTTAGGACCGTCTGTACTTTGTGATGGAGTATGTGACCGGGGGGGACCTGATGTACCACATCCAGCAGGTCGGCAAGTTCCGCGAGCCCCACGCCACGTGAGTCCCTGCACCCCAAAACACCCCCTGGACCCCAAAATCCAGCCTGAGCCCCCAAATACACTCCCAAATCCACCAGAAAATTCATCCTTGCAACCCAAAATCCACCCCCTGCCCCCCCAAATCACTCCTGGACCCTCAAGAAACCCCCAAATCACCTTCAGCCGCCCCAGATCCTCCCCTCCCAGACCCTCACCCTTATTCCACCCCCCAAATATCGGGGTGCCCCCCAACACCCTCCCAATTTTTTTTAACCCCCCCCAGATTTTACGCGGCAGAAATCGCCATCGGCCTCTTCTTCCTCCACAACCAGGGAATCATTTACCGGTGAGACCCCCCCAAATCCAACCCCAGGACACTCCCAAACCTTCCTGACCCCCTGAACCCCCAAAATACCCCCATAACCCCCTTTTTTGGTGTCCCCCCCAAAAAATAGGGACCTGAAGCTGGATAACGTGATGCTGGATGCCCAGGGACACGTCAAAATCACAGACTTCGGGATGTGCAAGGAGAACATGTTCGTGGGGGCCACTACCCGCACCTTCTGCGGGACCCCCGACTACATCGCCCCCGAGGTTTGGGAGGGCCCCAAAACTTGAGGGGCCCCGATATTTTTGGGGGGGAACCCAAGGGCTTGAGGGGGGACCCAGCATCCAGAGCATCCCAGCACCCAGGAGGACGCAGATGTTGGGAGGATCCAAGGGGGTTTGAGGGGACTAGAGGCTTTGGGAGGTTCCAAGGGTTTTGGGGGGGATCCCAGGAGTTTTGGGGAGACCCAGGGGTTTGGAATTCCCCCCACGAGTTTTGGGGTGCCCCCCCAGATCATCGCCTACCAGCCCTACGGGAAGTCGGTCGACTGGTGGTCTTTTGGGGTGCTGCTCTACGAGATGCTGGCTGGGCAGGTGGGTTTAGGGGGGCCAGAGGCGATTTTGGGGGGCCAGGGGCGATTTGTGGGGGGCTGGAGTGATTTTGGAGGGGCTGGGTCGATTTGAGGGGGCTGTGGGTGGTTGGGGGGGTCCTGGGGCAACTGGGGGAGGCTGGGGATGATTTGGGGGTGTTCAGGGGGTCCAGAGATGATTGGGAGGGTCCAGGGGCAATTGGGGGGGACTGGCGGTGATTTGGGGAGGTCCTGGGGGTCCAGGGTTGATTTGGGGGGGTCTTGGGGCAACTGGGGGGGAACTGGGTGTGATTGGAGGGTGTCCTAGGGGCTTGGGGTGGTCCATGTAGCTTTGGGCCCTCCCCCAATTTTTGGGGTGCCCCCCCAGCCCCCCTTTGATGGGGAGGACGAGGACGAGCTCTTCCAGTCCATCCTGGAGCAGACGGTCACATATCCCAAATCCCTTTCCCGTGAGGCTGTCGCCATCTGCAAAGGGGTGAGTAGGGCCCCCCCCCAAATCTTTGAGGCCCCCTCAAATCCTAGGCCTTCCCCCAAACCCCTACAGCCTCCTTCAAACCCCCACAGCCCCCCACAAACCCTGCCCCCCCATCCATCCTACAGCCTCTCAAACCATGGAGACCCCCCTAAAAGTCTGTGTTCCCCCCTCCAAATCCTTAGGGCCCCCCTAAATGCTTAAGGCCCCCCCAAATCCTTAGCCCCCCCCAAACCCCTGCCTCCCACCCAAATCCTTGCCCCCTCAAACCCTTAAGACCTCCCCAAATCTTGGGGTTCCCACCCCCTTTTTCTTCTCTCTGTGAGTTCCAGGGTGGGTTTTGGGGTTCCTTGAGGGATTTGGGGGGAGGGGTCCCAGGGGTTTTGGCAGTCCCAGATTTTTTGGGGTCCTGACCCCCCCCGTGGCCCCCCCCAGTTCCTGACCAAGCACCCCGGGAAGCGGCTGGGGGCAGGGCCCGGGGGGGAGCAGGAGGTTCGCCTGCACCCCTTTTTCCGCTGGACGGACTGGGAGCGTCTGGAACGCCTGGAGGTGCCTCCCCCCTTCGTGCCCCGCCCGGTGAGTGCACTCCAAAACCCACCCGCACCCCAAAACCCACACAGATCCTCCCCCCGCACCCCAAAACCTCCTCCCGCACCCCAACCCCTCCAGATCCTCCCCCTGCATCCCACCCCCCCCACACCCCAAAATGTCCACAGATCCTCCCCACACCCCAGAAACTCCCCCACACTCCAAACCCCCCCTGCACCCCAAAACCAGCCCCGCACCCCAAAAGCCCCACAGACTCCCCCCGCACCCCAACCCACCCCTGCACCCCAAATCCCCCCCGCACCCCAAAACCCCCAGAGAACCCTTCCTACACCCCAAAACCCGCCCAGAACACCCTCTACACCCCAAAATCTGCCCAGACTCCTCTCACACTCCAAACCCTCCCTGCACCCCAAAACCCCCCCTGCACCCCATAACTCACCCAGGACCACCCCCGCCCCCCAACCCCCCCCCATTTAAATTTGGAGAGGCCCCCAAAAAGTGGAGGGGGGGCAGGCGCTAACCCCCCCCCGTTTCTCTCTCTCTCTCTCTCTCTCTCTCTCTGTCCATCCGCGTTGTCCGTCTGTCCTTCCCACCCCCCCAACTTTTGGGGTTCATTTTGGGGGCATCATTTTTGGACTCACTTTTTTGGGGGGGTCATTTTGGGGTCTTCTACTTTTGGGGTTCCCTTTGGGGGGTCATTTTGGGGGGTTCATTTTTGGGGTTCCCTTTGGGGGGTTCATGTTTGGGGTCCCTTTTTGGGGGGTCACTTTTGGGATCCCCTTTTGCCATTCATTTTTGGGGGGCACTTTTGCGGGTGTCACCTTGGGGGGGTCACTTTGGGGGGTCACTTTTGGGCTCCTCTTTTTGGGGTTCATTTGGGGGAGTCATTTTTGCGGTCCCATTTTGGGCTTCACTTTTGGGGTTCATTTTGGGAGGGACACTTTGGGGGGGGTGTCACTTTTAATCTCCCTTTTTGGGGGGTGTGTGTCCTTTTCCCTCTCCCTTCTTGCCTTTCTCCCCTATTTTGGGGTCCCCTTTTTTTGGGGTGTCCCCTCCCCCAAAAAAACGACAGTGTGGCCGAAATGGGGAGAATTTCGATAAATTCTTCACTCGAGCCCCCCCCGCGCTGACACCCCCAGACCAGCTTGTCCTGGCAGGGCTTGACCAGGCGGAATTTTTGGGGTTCACCTACACGAACCCCGACTTCGTGCACCCTGACTCCCGCCTCCCACCTCCCCCTGACTCCCTCGTCTGAGACCCCCCCAAATATTGGGGGACCCCCCAATTTGGGGGAGCCCCCCTACTTAGAAGCCCCCCCAACTTCTTAGACCCCCCAAATTTGGGGGACCTCCTCATTTTTGGGGTCCCCCCGATTTTGGGGTCCCCTACCCTTTGAGGGATCCTCCCCTACTTAGAAGTCCCCCCTACTTCTCAAACACCCCCCAATTTTGGGGTCCCCTCTTCATTTTTGGGGCCCCCCATTTTCGGGGTACCCCCACTTCGGGGGGGAGCCCCCTCCTTCTTAAGAGCCCCCCTCCCTACTTCCCAGAACCCCCCCAATTTGGGGTACACCCCTCCTAATTTTGGGGTCCTCCCCCTTTGCCCCTCCCCAGTTTTTGGGGTGTGTCCCCCCCCCAGCTGTGACTCCCCCGGATGAGCTGGAGGGGATTTTGGGGTGCAGGGGGGGATCCCCCTCCCCAAGCTCCTTTCTTGCCCCCCCCATATAAAGCCCCTCCCAAAATCTTCAGTTTCCCCCCCTGAAAACCTTCAGCCCCCCTAAACCCCCCCAGGGCCCCCCAAAAAAACGCCCCCCCATATAAAGTGACTGAGCCGGTGTCTGAGTCTGTGTCTGTTGGGGGGGAGGGGGGTCCCCTATTTCTGGGTCCATTCGTTGGGAGGGATTTGGGGGGGGGTCTTGGGGGGGTCCCCAAACTCCTGGTTCTATTGGGGGGGGATTTAGGGGGGTCCCCAAACTCCTGGTTCTATTTGAGGGGGATTTAGGGGGGTCCCCAATGCCTTACTCCACAGGGATGGATTTTGGGGGGGGTCTTGGAGGGGTCCCCAATTCCTGGGTCCTTTTGAGGGGGATTTGTAGAAGTTCCCCCAATTTCTGGGTACTTTGGGGTGGGGAGGTCTTAGGGGGGGTCCGCAAACTCCTGGATCCATTTGGGGGGGAATAGGTGGATCCCCAATTCCGGGGTCCTTTGCGGGGGGGGATTAGGGGGGTCCCCAATTCCTGAGTCCATTGGGGGGGAGATTTTGAGGGGGGATCTTGGAGGGGTCCCGATCTCCTGAGACCTTTGGGGGGGTGGGGGGGGAAATGGGGGATCCCCAACTCCTGGCTCCATGGGGGGGAGGATTTTTGGGGGGTTGTCTTGGGGCTGTCCCCAACTCCTGAGACCATTGGGAGGGGGATTTGGGGGGGTCCCCAATTCCTGGCTCCATTGGAGGGGAGATTTTGAGGGGGGTCCCTAATTTCTGCCTCTACTGGGGGTTATTCAGGGGGGGCTGGGGGGGTCCCCAATTCCCTCTCGGGGGGGGCCGAACGGCCCCTTTAAGGTGACGTCACGGGGGGGACACACACAAGCCCCTCCCCCACCCCCCCCCCAAATTCCTCCCCCCCCCTTTTCTCTTTTTCCCCTCCCCCCCCTCCCCTCCCCCCCCCCGGGGCCGGAGCCGCCGCCAGCGCCGCGTCCGTCTGTCCGTCCGTCCGCCCGCAGGAGCCGCCGCCTGGTCGTCTGTCCGTCTGTCCGTCTGTCCGTCTGTCTGTCCTCCATCGCATCCCCCCCACCTCCCAACCCCGTGTCCGTCTGTCCTGCCTCCCCCCACCCCGCCTCCTCATCTGTCCGTCCGTCTGTCCTCCATCGCATCCCCCCTCTCGTCCGTCTGTCCTGCATCCCCCTCGTGCATCCTCCTGTCCGTCTGTCTGTCCTTCATCACATCCTCTCCCTCTTATCTGTCTGTCCTGCATCTCCTCCCGCATCCCCGTCCGTTTGTCCTTAATCGCATCCTCTCTCTCTTGTCCGTCTGTCCTGCATCTCCTCCTGTATCTCCGTCCGTCTGTCTGTCCTTCATCGCATCCTCTCCCTCTGTCCGTTTGTCCTGCATCCCCTCCTGCATTCTCCTGTCCGTCTGTCTGTCCTTCATCGCATCCTCTCCCTCTTGTCCGTCTGTCCTGCATCTTCTCCTGCATCCCCGTCCGTTTGTCCCTAATCGCATCCTCTCTCTCTTGTCCGTCTGTCCTGCATCTCCTCCTGTATCTCCGTCCGTCTGTCTGTCCTTCATAGCGTCCCCTCCCCCTGTCCGTCTGTCCTGCATCGTCTCCCTCCTACATTCCCCTGTCCGTCCGTCTGTCCTTCATCGCATCCTCTCTCTCTGTCCGCCTGTCCTGCATCCCCTCCTTCATCCCCCTGTCCGTCTATCTGTCTGTCCTCCATCGCATCCCTCCCACATCCACTGTCCGTCTGTCCTGCCTCCTTCCCCCGCCGTGTCCGTCTGTCCTCCATCCCCCGTGTCCGTCTGTCCCGCATCTTCCTCCCCCTCCTCCCACCCCGTGTCCGTCTGTCCTGCGGCGCATCCCTTGGCCGTGTCCCTCTGTCCTCCGTCCCCCTCCCCGCCGTGTCCGTCTGTCCCTGCCCTTGCCGTGTGTCCGTCTGTCCGTCCGTGCCCCCCTCCCTCCCCCCTCCGATGGCGCCCGGGGCCTTGGGGACAGCGAAGCCGGCGACGCCGTGAGTGGGTGAGGACACACGCATGTGTGTTTGCACGAGGACACGAGTGCGCACAAGGTCACGCGTGTGCATGAGGATGTGTGTATGCACGAGGTCAGGCGTGTGCACGAGAACACGTTTGCACGAGGTCACCTGTGGCACAATGTCATGTCTGCGCACGAGGACAAGCATGTGCACGAGGACAGTCGTGTCCACGAGGTCGCGTGTGTGCACGAGGACATGTGTGTGAGGTCAAGCGTGTGCACGAGGATGAGTGTTTGCACGAGGACATGGGTGTGCATGAGGTCATGCGTGTGCGAGGCGTGTGCGGCCACCCTGCTGAGTGTGCAAGGGGCACACGCGTGTGAGAGGCGTGCAGGAACTTTAACCCCTTCCTGCTCCTCTTTAACGCCTTCCTTTCCCCTTTAACCCCTTCCTTCCCCACTTTAACCCCTTCCTTCTCCCTTTAACTCCTTCCTTCCCGACTTAAACCCCTTCCTGTCCCCTTTATCCCTTCCTGCCCCATTTTAACCTCTTCCTTCCTCACTTAAACCCCTTCCTGCCCCCTTTATCCCCCTCCTGCTCCTCTTTAACTGCTTCCTGCCCCACTTTAACCCCTTTTTGCCCTTATTTAACCCTTTCCTGTCCACTTTAACCTCTTCCTACCCACTTTAACCCCTTCCTACCCACCCAAACCACCTCCTACCCCCCTTAACCCCTTGCTGCCCATCTCCGCAGCCTCCAGGATGAGCTCGTGCAGCAGCCGGGCGCTGACGCTGCTGAGCAGCGTGTTCGGGGCGTGCGGGCTGCTGCTAGTGGGCATCGCCGTCAGCACCGACTATTGGCTCTACATGGAGGAGGGGGTCGTGCTCCCCCAGAACCAAAGCACCGAGGTGCGCATGGCCCTGCACGCCGGCCTCTGGAGAGTCTGCTTCTTCGCGGGTATGGAACCCACCACAAACCCCCCCAATCTTGGGGGTCCTGGCGGATCTTGGAGATCCTAAGGGTCTTGGAAGTCTTGGAGGTCATGGGGGTCTTAGAGGTCTTGGGGGTCCTGGAGGGTCCTGAGGTCTTGGGGAGTTCTGGAGGCCTTGGGGGGTTCTGGGGGTCCTGGAGGGTCCTGAGGTCTTGGGGAGTTCTGGAGGCCTTGAGGGGTTCTGGGGGTCCTGGAAGTCTTGAGAGTCCTGGAAGTCCTGAGGTCTTGGGGGTTTCTGGGGAACTTGGGTTTCTGGAGGTCTTGGGGGTCCTAGGGGTCATGGAAGTCTTGGGGTATTCTGGGAGTCTTGGGGGTCCTGAGAGTCCTGGAAGTCTTGTGAGTCCTGGAACTTTTGGGGGGTCTTGGGAGTTTCTGGAGATCTTTGGGATCTTGAGGGTCTGAGGGTCTCGAGGGTCCTGGGTGTCAGGAGGCTTCTTTTGGGGGTGAGGGGGTGCTGCAAGGGATCCTAAGGGATTTGGGGGTCCTGGAAGGATCCAACGGGAGACTATGGGATCTGGAAGATTCCTGGGGGGATCCAGGGGGTCCTATGGGACCTGGGGAATCAAAGAGGACTTTATGGGATCAAAGGAGACCCTATGGGATCTGGGGGGTCCCTGAGGGTGTCTCCCACCCCCCCAGGCCGGGAGAAGGGACGCTGCGTGGCTTCCGAATATTTCCTGGAGCCGGAGATCAACCTGGTGACAGAGAACACGGAAAACATCCTGAGTGAGGGACTGGGGGGCTATAGGGGCTATGGGGGCTGGGGGTGGCTATGTGTCACTATGGGGGGCTATAGGGGGCTACATGGGACTATAAGGGCTCTATACGGGATCGATAGGGTCTATGGGTTGTTGAGGCCACTGCCCCCAGCTCGAGGTGGCAAGGAGCTATGGGAGTTCTGTATGGCTATAGGGGATGTATAGTGTCAATACGGCTCTATAGGAGATGTACAGGGCCTCTGTAGGCTCTGTAAGGGATCTATTAGGCTCTCTAGGGGATTTACAGAGTCTATAGGGGCTCTATAGGGTCTATAGAGTCTCCCTAGGGTCTCTATGGGCTCTCTGCGTATCTATGGAATCTACAGGGTCTCCAGGGGCTATATAGAGTCTCTAGGGGCTCTATGGTCTATATAGGGGCTCTACAGGATCTCTACGGGCTGTATAGGATCTCTGTGGTCTATTTAGGGTCTCTAGGGGCTCTCTAGGGGCTCTATGTGCTCTACTGGGTCTCTATGGCCTCTATGGCCTCTCTAGGCTATATAGGGTCTCTATAGGGTCTATAGGGTCCGTAGGGGGCAGGGTCTGATGTGCGGCTCCCGCAGAGACGGTTCGTGCGGCGACGCCATTCCCCATGGTCAGTCTCTTCCTCGTCTTCACGGCCTTTGTCATCAGCAACGTGGGGCACATCCGCCCCCAGAGAACCCTCCTGGCCTTCGTCTCGGGCATCTTCTTCATCCTCTCTGGTGAGACGCCTGCCCCACGGCAGCCACAACTGCCCCACGGCTGCCCCAGAGGGGACAAAGCTGCCCCACAACTGCCCCACAGAACCCAAACTACCCCAAGACGCCCAAATCTGCCCCATGGACTCACTCAGTCCCTCCCATCCACCCCAGAGACCCCTTTATCTGCCCCACAGGACCCCAAAACTGCCCCTGCAACCCTCAAATTGCCCCCCCGGGCCCCAAACTGCCCCAGGGACCCCCAACTGCCCCAAGGACCCCCATATCCACCCCAAGACCCCCACATCTGCCCCAGGCCATCCCCCGGCATCCCCCTACCTGCCCCAAGGACCCCTCTATCCGTATCTGCCCCAAGGACCTTCTTATCCACCCTGAGGACTCATCTATCTGCCCCATAAACTCCATATCTGCCCCAAGGACCTCCATATCCACCCCAAGGACTCATCTATCTGCCGCATAACCTCCACATCTGCCCAAGGACCCATCTATCTGCCCCAGGACCTCTATATCTACCCCAAGAACCTCAAGGGGAGGTGGAGGTGACGATGGGCTCCTCCCCACAGGGCTCTCGTTGGTGGTGGGCCTGGTGCTCTACATCTCCAGCATCAATGACGAGGTGATGAACCGGCCCAGCGGCTCCGAGCAGTATTTCCAGTATCGCTATGGATGGTCCTTCGCCTTCGCCGCCTCCTCCTTCCTCCTCAAAGAGGTGCGGCCACAAAGCTCCTCCACCTCCTCCTCCATGGGGATGGTGGGGCTCCATCTCCTCCACACTCACCCTTGCACATCCATGGGGATGAGTCTCCATCTCCCCCTTCATGGCACCAGAGTGACGTTGGTGTCCCTGTTCACCCACATCCCATGGTGATGTGTCTCCCTCTTCTCCTCCGTATTGATGGGTCTCTACCTTCTCCTCCATGTTGATGGGTCTCCATCTCCTCCTCCACGTTGATGTGACTCCATCTTCTCCTCCAGGGCGCTGGGGTGATGTCTGTCTACCTGTTCACCAAGCGCTATGCAGAGGAGGAGCTTTATCGCGCTCCGGCTGGTCTCCTTCGCCCTCGTCTCAGCGCCTGCTCGGGGCTGTCGGGACAATTTCTCCAGCCCCGTGCGTGGCCTCGTGCCCGCAGCCCCTCGGATGCCTCCTCTGACGTCTCCATCCAGATGACCCAGAACTACCCCCCTGCCATCAAGTACCCCCAGCATGGGCACCTCTCCACCTCGCCCTGCTAGGGGGAAGACCTGGGGGGTGGGGGGTAGAGGGAGGGGGGGGAACATGGGGAGGGGGAGGAACATCATGGGGTTGGACATGGGGAGGGTGAGGAACATCATGGGGATGGATGTAGGGAGGGTGAGGAACATGGGGAGGATGAGGAATATCGTGGAGATATTGGGACAGTGAGGAACGTGGGGAGGGACATCATGGGTTTGGACATGGGAAGAGTAAGGAACATGACATAGGGAGGAACATCATGAGGGTGGATGTGGAGTTGGACATGGGGAGGGTGAGGAACATGGTGAAGAACATCACAGGGATAGACGTGGGGAGGGTGAGGAACATGGGGAGGAATGTCATGGGGGTAGACATGGGGTTGGACATGGGGAGGAGCATCGTGGGGATGGTTGTGGGGAGAATGAGGAGCATGGAGACATTGGGAAGGTGAGGAACACAGTGAGGAACATCATGGGGATGGACATGGGGAGAGTGAGGAACCTGGGGAGGAACATCATGGGGGTGGTCGTGGGGTTGGACATAGGGAGGGTGAGGAACATGGGGACATGGGGAGGCTGGGAGGGAGCAGGGGAGCATGGGGACACTGGGACCACCAGGGATGGGGGAAGATTTGGGGACAGAGACCTCTGGGGCCACCAGGGATGGGGCCACATCGGGGGGATGATGACACTGGGGACAAGCGGGACCACCAGGACCCAGCTGGGGATGAGGCTACCAGCAGGGCCTACACAGCGGCCACCATGTTAGGGTGGCTCAGCGGCCATCTTGTCACCTCAACCACGGCCACCGGTGGACGAGGCGTGATTTGGCCACCATCTCCTGCCACCGTGGCCACCAAAGGGCAGGGGATGGCTCAGCAGCCATCTAGTCCCACCACCGTGGCCAAGAAAGGACAAGAAGTGACTCAGCGGCCATGTTTTCTGGCCACTCATGGCCAAGAAAAGACAAGAAGTGACGCAGTGGCCATGTTCTCCCACGACCATGGCCAAGAAAGGACAAGAAGTGACCCAGTGGCCACCTTCTCTGGCCAGTTGCCGCCCATGCAAGGCTGGAAGTGGCCCGGCCGCCATCTTTAGCGCCTCCTTGTGACCCCTGGCTGGTGGGGGCCCTTCCAGGAGAGGACCTTGGGACACACACACACACACCAGTCACCCCCCCATCAGCTTCTAAGCTGCTTTTGAGCCCCTTTGGCTTCAGCGATGCTTCGCCCCCCCCTCAATTTTGGGGTGTCCCCCCCCAACCTGCGTGGCTGGTCCACAGGGGGTCGGCTGCCGGCACTCGTTAGCACAAATTAGGGAGGGGAGGGCACTGGGTGGGTGCAGATGCTGGGTCCTTCTTGGGGGGGAGAAGGGAGCTTTTTTGGGGGTGGGGGGGAGCCTTCGGTTCCCCAAGTTTAGGGGAGGGTCGGGCACAAGCCCCCCTCCTCCAATTCCTCTGGCAATAAAATGGCTTCCATATGTAGCTACCCCCCCCCGAATAAATAGAGGGGGGGTTGGGGTTAAAGACCCCCAAAGTTGGGGGGCAACAGGCGGGGGGCAGTGGGGCCGGGGGAGGGGGGTCCCCTTGGCTTTTAGGGCCCCCCCCCCGTTTTTGCTGCCCCCCCTCCATGATTTGTAAATAGGGAGCGACTGCAATAAAGGATTTAAATTACAACGCCCCTTGTGTGACCCCCAAAACCCCCCCGTGACCCAAAAATCCCCCCCAGACTCCAAATTCACCCCCCCAGGCCCCCAAATCCCCCCTGTGACCCCTAAATTCCCTCCCCAGGGACCCCCAAATTGTCCCCAGGCCCCAAATTGTCCCCTAGGGACCCTCCCCACTCCATGGGAACCTGGCAAGGGGGGCAATTAGGGATTGAGGGGTGTAATTAATGGCTGGGGGTGCTGATAGGGGTAATTAGGGGCTGGGGGGTCAGTTAATGGCTGATGGGGGTAATTAAGGGCTAAGGGGCTAATTAAGGGCTAAAGGGGGGTTAATTAAGGGCTAAAGGGGGCAATTAAGGGGCTAAAGGGGGGTAATTAAGGGCTAAGGGGCTAATTGAGAGCTAAAGGAGGGTTGATTAAGGGCTAAAGGGGGCAATTAAGGGGCTAAAGGAGGGTAGTTAAGGGCTAAAGCGGTAATTAAGGGGGGTAATTAAGGGCTAAGAGGGTAATTAAGGGCTAAGGGGGGCTAATTAAGGGCTAAAGGAGGGTAATTAACGGCTATGGGGGGATAATTAAAGGATAAGGGGGATAATTAAGGGTTGGGGGGTAGACCCCCTCTACCCCCGGCGAGGGGGGGGGCGTGGCCTCGCGGTTGCCATGGTGACGCCGCAGCATCCCCATCTCCATAGCAACGTCGACCGTGCCGCCCCCTCTTCCTTCTCCCCCAAGTTTTCCCCTCCCTGCACAAACCCCGCCCCAAGGTGACGTCACTCCCGAACCTTCCAGGCCCCGCCCCCTCCTTTTTTGACACCCCCCCCTTTTTTTGCCCCCCCTTTTTTTTCGCCCCCCCCCTTTTTCCTCCACCCCCCCCTCAGCTTCAAACGCATCCGAACCGCTACCGGCACCCCCGGGACCTCCCACTGCCACCCCCCAGAGCCCCGCGACCCCCACAAAACACCAGGAACCCCCCCAAGACCCTCTCTGTACCCCAAAACCTCACTTATACCCCTTCACCAACCGGCTTGGCTGGAGGTAAAGGAATGGGGGGGGAAATGGTATTTTTGAGGGGACTGGGGGGGACCTGGGGGGGTCTGAGGGGTTTTGAGGGGCCAAGGGAAGGCGGTTAGGGATTGGGGGGGCTTTGGGGGGGTCTTGGGGGCTTTTGGAGGGGTCGAGGGCATTTTAGTGTCTAGAGGGGGGGGGGTTGGGGAGACATTTTGGGTACTGGAGGGGCTTAGGTGTTATTTTGGGGGGGCTTGGGGGCTTTTGAGGGGGCCTGGGGGGGAGGTGGGGGTCCTGCGGGGTCTTTGGAGGGGGCAGTGGGTATTTTGGGGTCTGGGGGGGTTGTGGGGGGCTTGGGGGGTTTTGGGGTCGGGGGGTCTTTATGGGACGTTTTGAGGTATCCGGGGGACTTTTTGAGGGGTTGAGGGGAGCTGTCGGTATCTGGGGGGGGCTCTGAGGCAGTTTGGGAGTCGGGAGGGGGCGTTTAAGGGTTGGGGAGGCTTTTGGAGGTGTCTTGGGGGGCTTTGGGGGTCCGGGGGGGCTTTAGGGGGCAGTTTTGGGGTGTCCTGGGGACTTTTGTGGGGGTCAGGGGCATTTGGGAGGGGCTTTTGGAGAGGCATTTTGAGGATCAGAGAGGGGCTTGGGGGATATTTTTGGAGGGTCCTGGGGGCTTTTGGGGTCTTGAGGGGGCTGGGGGGGGCAGTGGGTATTTTTGGGGTCCGGGGAGGCTTGGGGGGGACTTGGGGGGCTTTTGATGTCGGGAGGGGGCTTTATGGGGCGTTTTAGGGGGGGAGTCCTGGATGTTTTTTGGGGGAAGTCCTGGGAGATCTTGGGGGTGCTCTGAGGGGTTGGAAGGGGTCCCTCGTGCAAGACACTTGTGCGAGGCTGCGTCCCTTGTGTCTCCACAGCTCGACCCAGAGGAGCCCCCCCCTTTTGCACCCCCAAATTTGAGGTGTCCCCCCCTTGCACCTCCAGAGTCCTGAGATTTGGGGTCCCCCCTTTGCATCCCAAAAGGGGGGGGGGGGCAAGTGAGGAGGTCCCAATATTAGGGTCCCCGAGTGGGTTGGGGGGTGTGGGGGTCACTTTTTGGGGGTTCCCTCCCACCCCCTGGACCAAGGAGGTCCCCTAATCATTGAGGGGCTCAGAGGTGGCTTTTTGGAGTCCCCTCCCACCCCCTGGACCAAGGAGATCCTCCAATAATTGAGGGGCACAGAGGTCAGATTTTGGGGTCCCCTTTTTGTCTTCCTCCACCACCTGGACCAAGGAGGCCCCCCCAGTCATTGGGGGGCTCAGAGGTGGCTTTTTGGGGTCCCCCCAAGCTCTGGTCCAGGCTGGAGTCGCTCAAGCTGTGGAATGGCGAGGGGGTGGTGTGGTGCGAGAAGGGGGTTCAGGTCCTCCTCACCGTGGTGGGCGCCTTCGCCGCCTTCGGCCTCATGACCATCGCCATCGGCACCGACTACTGGCTCTACGCCCGCGCCTTCATCTGCAACACCAGCAACATCTCCGGCGAGGATGCGGCTCACCGCGACCGCCGTGACCCCGGGGGGCTGACCCACTCAGGGCTCTGGAGGATCTGCTGCCTCGAAGGTGGGTGTGGGGTTGGGGGGAAAGAAGTAGGTTGTGGGAGTGATAGGAGAAGGTTGGGGTGTCATTATGGGGGTTTGGGGTGTCATTGAGGGGTTTGTGGTGTCGTTGAGGGGCTCATGGCATCATGACGGGGTTTGTGGCGTCATTGGGAGAAGCTCATGGCATCATGGAGGGGTTTGTGGGGTCATCAAAGGGTTCATGGCATCATTGAGGGCCTCGTGGCATCATTGATGGGTTCATGGTGTCATTGGGAGAAGATCATGGCATCGTTGGGGGGTTTGTGGGATAATTTGGGGTTTGTGGGATCATTGAAGGGTTCATGTCATCGTTAAGGGCCTCATGGCATCATTGAGGGCCTCGTGGCATCATTGAGGGGTTCATGGCATCATTGGGAGAAGCTCAAGGCATCAGTGGGAGCTTCGTGGCCTCGTTGGGTGCATCTCGCAGTGGTTTGGGGTCTCTGGGGTCTCATGGCCTCCCTGGGGGACGCTGGCCATGTGGTGGCACCGTTGGGGACATTCATGGTGTTGGACGGGACCCTCAGCCCCGTGGTGGCATGGTTGGAGGTGGCCCATGGCGTCCCCATCCCCATGGCATCCCCACCTCTGTCCTCGCGGTGTCCCCATCTCCGCAGTGGCCTTCCAGCCTTCTTGTCCCCATGGTGTCCCTATCTCCATCCTCGTGACGTTCCCTTCCTTGTGACATCCCCGTGGTGTCCCCATTCCTGTCCTTGTGATGTCCCCCCCCACGCTGTCCCTGTTACCATTGTGTCCCCATCCACATCAAAGTTGTCACCGTGTCCTTGTCCCAGTGATGTCCCCAGCCCTGACATCCATGTCCCCATGATGTCCGCATCCCCAATGCTCCCCAACCCCTGGTGTCTCCAAACTCATCGCCCTGTCCCCGTGTCCCCAGCTCAGCAATGTCCCCATCTCCGTGTCCCCAGCTTAGCAATGTCCCCATCCCTGTGTCCCCACATTGTCCTCATGTCCCTATCTCGTGTCCCCACATTGTCCTCATGTCCCTATCTCGTGTCCCCATCACCACATCCCTGTCCCCATGTCCCCATGTTGTCCCTGTGTCCCCCTCCACATGTCCCCATGTCCCTGTCCCCATCTCATGTCTCCATCCCCTGTCCCCACCTTGTCTCTGTCCTCATGTCCCTGGGTCCCCATGTCCCCCTGTCCCCACGCTGTCCCCATCCCTGTCCCCTTGCTGTCCCCAATGTCCCCAGGCCTGAAGCGGGGGCTCTGCCTGAAGATCAACCACTTCCCCGACGACATGGAGTACGACCACGACAGTGCCGAGTACCTGCTGCGTGAGTTGCCATGGCAACCATCCCAGCATCCCCCCCCCATGCTGTCCCCATGGCAACCACCCTGCATCACTCCAGCGACTGCTTCAGCATCCCCATCGCCATGGCAACAGCTTCAGCATCCCCCATCGCCATGGCACTCACCTCCTCCCCCCCCCCCAAACTCATCCCGGCAACCATTGCGGCATTGCCATGGCAACCGCCCCAGCATCGTCACAGTGATGCCTTGACAACCAGTGTGGCATTGCCATGGTGACCCCCTGCTGTTGCCATGGCAATGCTCTGGCAACCGCCTTCGTGTTACCCGACAACTGCTCCCAGCATCAGCCTGACGATGCCCTGCCATTGCCATGGCAACCAGGGAGCATCTTCCAGCAATGGGAATGCCATGGCAATGGTCTTCCCTTAGCAATGGGGATGCTGGGGGCCAGTGTTCTGCCTCCTCAGTGGCCACCAGCCCTGGGGCTCCCATTGGCCACCAGTCTTGGGGTCCCATAGGCCACCAGCCCTTTACCATTGATGCTCTCCCATTGGCCACCAGCCCTGAGGTCCTATTGGCCACTAGCCCCTTTACCATTGATGCTCTCCCACTGGCCACCAGCCCTGGGGCTCCCATTGACCCCCAGCCTTTGGGCTCCAGTTGGCCACCAGCCGGTGGCCGGCAGTTGCCCTCTCTGGCCCTGCAGGTGTCGTCCGGGCCTCGAGCATCTTCCCGATCCTGAGTGCGGTGCTGCTGCTCCTGGGGGGTGTCTGTGTGGCCGCCGGCCGCCTGCATCGCACTCGCCCCGGCCTCGTCCTCGGCGCCGGCATCCTCTTCGTCGCCGCCGGTGGGTGGGAGACGGGATCCAGCGGGGGATCCCTAAATCCCAGGGGATCCATTGGGGGGTCCCTAAATCCCAGGGGATCCACTGGGGGGTTCTTAAATCTCAGGGGATCCATTGGGGAGGTCACTAAATCCCATGGGATTCATTGAGAGGTCCCTAAATCCCAGGGGATCCATTGGGGTGGGGAAATGGGGTCCCTCATCCTTCATCCCTGATCCTTCATTGCTTGTCCCTCATCCCTGTCCCTCCTCCCTTATCCTTCATCCCTCATCTTTCACCTTTCATCCCTCGTCCTCCATTCCTCATCGTTTATCCCCTTCTCCTTCATCCTCATCCCCTCTCCTTCACCCTCATCTCATTTCCTTCATCCCTTCTCCTTCATCCCTTCACCCCATCCCTCATCCTTCTCTGTCATCCCTTCTCTGTCATCCCTTCTCCTTCACCCTCATCCCTGGTCTTCATCCCTTGTCCTTCATCCCCTGTCCCTCACCCCACTCCTTCTCCTCCCCGCCTTGCTCCTCAACCTTCACCCCCCTCCTCATCCTCTCAACCCCTTCCCACCACCCCATTATCCCCCTTTTTTCTCGCCCCCCCCAGGCCTCAGCAATATCATCGGGGTCATCGTCTACATCTCGGCCAACGCTGGCGACCCGGGCACCAAACGTGATGAGGACAAGAAGAGCCATTACTCCTACGGCTGGTCCTTCTACTTCGGCGGCCTCTCCTTCATCGTGGCCGAAGCTATCGGCGTCCTCGCCGTCAACCTCTACATTGAACGCCACCGCAAAGCCCGCGGGGGAGGTCCCGGGGGGGGCACGGGCCCTGGGCCTCCTCCTCCTCCTCCTCCTCCACCACCTTCTTCTTCCTCTTCTCGCCTCCCTCGTCCTCGTCCTCGACGTCGCTCGCGTTCCAGTTCTCGTTCCAGTGAGCCAGGACGCTCCTCGACGCCCCCCCCGCCACCGCCCCCCCCCGGGAAAGGGGGGACAGGGGGGGGTGGGACGGGGCCTCCTCCTCAAGGTGACATCTCCATGTACACCCTCACCCGGGAAGGGGTCGTCCCTCCCCCTCCTCAAACTCCGGCCCCCCCCGGCACCCCGGGACCACCCCCCTTTTTGCAGTTGCACAACGCCTTCGGGAAAGAGCCCCCCCCGCCCGGGGGGCCCCCCGACAGCGCCTCGGGGACCAGCACCCTCAACAGAAAGACCACCCCTGTGTAAGGGACACCCCCTCAACCCTCCCTGAAATCCTGGCACACCCCCAAACCCCCCAGGACCCCCCAAACCCCTCAGGACCCCCCTAGAACTCCTCAGACCCCTCACAAACCCCTCAGAACTCTCCCAGGTCTCCCTCTAGACCCCCAGGACCCCCCCAAACCCCCCTCGTACTCCTCAGACCCCCTGGAATGCCCCAAACCCCTCAGGGCTCCCCAAACTCTCCAGGACTTACCCAGAACTCCTCAAACCCCTAAGGCCCCCCCAGGTCCGTTCCCAAACCCCCTGGGACACACCCAGGATCCCCCCCAGGACCCACCCCAAACTCCTGGGATCTCCCCACTTTCTTTCCCATTCTGCCCCCGCCTCCATGATTGGCCACGCCCCCTTGGCACTGGCCACACCCCTCAATCATGGCCCCGCCCCCCGCATGGATTTTTATGGGAATTTCGGTCTTTAAAATAAAAAGAAGTTGAGGAAACAGAGCGGGGGAAGGACAAAGCGGGTACATGGTGGGACCCCATGGATTTCGGGGGTGTAGATCGTATTAAGGCGGCAAAAAGAGGGGTGTAGGGGCAAACAGGGGGTCCCTGGTTGTCATGGTAACGAGGATGCTTTGGGGGTGCCCCCCTGCACGCGCTGGGAGGGGCGGGGTCTCCTTGGTTGCCACGGTAACGGGGGGGAGGGGGCACTTCCCGCCCTTTTCAGGCGAGGGGGGGCGTGGTCATGGCTGAAAAGACGGGAAGGCTCGCTCAGAGCGCATGCGCGGCGCTGCGAGCTCCCATTGGCGGGAAGGGCCCCGGGGGGCGGGGCCAGCGCGGAGAGAGAGAAAGCAGCAAAGGGAAGAGCGGACGGAGCCAGGCCCCGGCGCGCGAGCGGCCGCTCCGGCCGCCATGGAGGACGGACTCTATGGTAGGAGGCTGTGGGGCAGAGGGAGCCGTTTGCCCCTTCGGAGGTGGGGGGGAAAAAGCAAGCGCACTACGGTGGGTGCGAGGGACAATTGGCTGTGAGAGGGGGTGGGATCACGTGGCCTTGCAGTGGTAAAGGGAGTGGTCACGTGACAGGGCCTCACCACTTCGCGAGGTGGGGAGGGAAAGGGGTGAAACGATTGAATGGGGCGAGGGGAGTGATGAATGAGGCGGCCACGCCCCCTTTGACAGACCACGCCTCCTTTGACAGACCACGCCCCCTTCGTATCGCACGTGGAGTGGGGGCGGGGCTTAAAGGCTCCTATTGATCCCAGTTACCCCTCCCAGTTGATCGATATCTGTCAGCGAGAGGGGCTGGAGGGGGAATTGGGAGTGACTGGGAGCGACTAGAAGGGACTCGGAACAACTGGAAGGGACTGGGAGTGACTGGAGGGGGACTGGGAGCCACTGGGAGCAACTGGGGGGGAGACTAGAAGCAACTGAGAATGATTGGAGGCGACTGGGAGCAACTGGAGGGGGGACTGGGAGCAAGTGGGAGCCCCTGGGGTGGAATGGGAGTGACTGGGAGCACTGGAGGGCAACTGGGAGCAACTGGGGAGGATACTGGGAGCCACTGGGAGTAACTTGAGTGGGGGGAATGGGAGCGACTGGGGGTAGGACTGGGTGATTGGCAGGGGGCATGGCCTCAGAAATAGGAGGTTGGCCAGGTGACCCCCCCAACCTCCCTGTACCCCTAAGTCCCCCCCGACCTGACGGCCGAGGAGCGCCGGGAGCTGGCGAGCATCCGGCGGCGCAAACAGGAGCTGCTGGGCGAGATCCAGCGCCTGCGCGAGGAGCTCAGCGAGGCCATGAGCGAGGTCGAGGGGCTCGAGGCCACCGAGGGCAGGTGACGCTCCCAAAATAACCCCCCAAAATACCCCCTAAGACCACAAAAATAGCTCAAATCTATGCCCCTGGGACCCAAAATACCCCCCAGGGACCCCAAAATATCCCCTAGGACCCCCAAATCCACCCCAGGACCCCTCAGATTTGAGGGGGCAGGGGGCCTCCTGACCCCCCCTTTAACCCCTTCCTGGCAGCAAAACCCTTCAGCGGAACCGCAAGATGGGGATGGGGCGTAAGAAGTTCAACATGGACCCTAAAAAGGTGAGGGGCTACTAAATTTGGGGGGGGTGGCTACTAAATTTTTGGGGGCGTGGCTACTAAATTGTTGGGGGGGGATTTTTGGGGTTCAGGGGATCCAGTTCCTGGTGGAGAATGAGCTCCTGCGCCCCACAGCCGAGGACATCGCCCGATTCCTCTACAAGGGCGAGGGGCTCAACAAGACGGCCATCGGGGACTATCTGGGCGAGAGGTGGGCTGCCTGGGCGAGGAGGGGGGCTAGTGGTGGGGAGGGCTCCTAAGACCCCCAAGTGACCCCCAAATGACCCCATAGCTCCCCAAGTGACCCCCAAGACCCCTAAGTGACCCCTAAATGACTCCCAAGCCCCCCATAACCCTCCCCGAGTCCCTCCCAAGTACCCCCAAGTGCCCCCATAGCCCCCCAAGTGCCCCCCAAGTAAACCCCACGACCCCTAAGTGCCCCCCAATCCCCCCCATAGCCCCCCAGGTGCCCCCTGAATGACTCCCAAGACCCCATAACGCCCTCAATTCCCCCCGAGCCCCCCAAATGACTCCCAAGCCCCCCCATAAGCCCCATGTCCTTCTTAGTCCCCTAAATGCCTCCCAAGCCCCTCAAGTGACCCCCAGATGACTCCCAAGTCCCTTCCGAGCCCCCCAAGTTGGTGACTGAGAGCCACCCCCCAATTTTCCCCCCAGGGAGGAGTTCAACATCGGGGTGCTGCACGCCTTCGTGGACCTGCACGAGTTCACTGACCTCAATCTGGTGCAGGCACTGAGGTGGGGCTGGGGGAGGATTTGGGGGGTTTGAGGGGCTGAGGGAGGATTTGGGAGGTACTTGGGGGCTGGGAGGGGATTTTGGAGGCACTTGGGGGACTGGGAGTGGATTTGGGGGGCACTTAGGGGGATTTGAGGGGCACTTGGGGGGCTAGGAGGGTATTTGGGGGGCACTTGGGGGGCTGGGAGGGAATTTGGGGGGCGCTTGGGGGGCTGGGAGTGGATTTGGGGGTTATTTGGGGGGCACTTGGGGGGCTGGGAGGGATTTAGGGGGTGCTTAGGTGGTTTTGGGTCCCTTTGAGCAGCTTTGGGGTGAATCGGGGCAACTTGAGGTCATTTTGAGGTGAATTTAGGTGGGTTTGGGTCCCTTTGTGGCAATTTTGGGTCCTTTTGGGGTGAATTCATGCAGTTTTGGGTCCCTTTGGGTAGTTTTGGCGTGAATTGGGGTGGTTTGGGGGCAAATTGGGGCAGTTTGGGGGTGAATCGGGGCAGTTTTGGGGGTGGTTGGTTTTTGGGGTGAATCGGGGTGGTTCTGGGGTCACAGGCAGTTCCTCTGGAGTTTCCGGCTGCCGGGGGAAGCTCAGAAAATTGATCGCATGATGGAAGCTTTCGCGCAGCGTTACTGCCTCTGCAACCCCGGCGTCTTCCAGTGCACCGGTGCGCCCAGTATCCTCCCAGTACCCTTCCAGCACCCTCCCAGTGCCTCCCAGTGACCCTCGCAGTGCTTCCGATGCCCGCAGTGCCCCAAATCCATCCCAGTTCCCTCCTAGATCCCTCCCAGTGACCCCTCAATGCTCCCAGTCCCCTCTCGTCCCTCCTAGATCCCTTCCAGTCACTCCCAGTCCCTCCCAGTGCTTCCCAGTGCCACCAGTCCCCTCTAGTCTCCTCCCACTTGCTCCCACTCCCTCCCAGTCCCCTCCAGTCCCTCCTAGATTCCTCCCAGTCCCCTCCCAGTTGCTCCAAGTCCCTCCCGGTCCCCTTTAATGCCTCCTAGATCCCTTCTAGTCCCCTCCCAATCCGTCCCAGTCGGTCCCAGTGCCGCCAGCGGGCGCTGGGTGACGGGGGCCGCCCGCAGACACGTGCTACGTGCTCTCCTTCGCCGTCATCATGCTCAACACCAGCCTCCACAACCCCAACGTGCGGGACAAGCCCTCGGCCGAGCGCTTCGTGGCCATGAACCGCGGCATCAACGACGGCGGCGACCTCCCCGAGGAGCTGCTGCGGGTGGGCGGGGCCTAACGGGGCGGTGTTTGTGGGCGTGTCCTGAGTAGGCGTGGCTTGGGGTAGGAGGGGCTTGGGTGGTGGGAGGGGGCGGTTTGGGATGAATGGGGGAGAGTGGGAAAGGAGCTGGGGGCGGAGCTTGGGGTGGGTGGGGCTACATGTTCCGTGGGCGGAGTCTAACTGGGATGGGAGGGGCTTAGCGCTTGGGTGGAGCTCCCAGTCCATCCCAGTGTTCCTTAGTTTCCCCCAGTGCCCCTCCAGTCCATCCCAGTGCCCCCCCAGTCCATCCTAGTACCCCTCAGTCCATCCCAGTGCCCCCCGAGTCCTTCCCAGTGCCACCTGGGGGGCGTGGCCTGACCCCTTACCCCCCCCGCCCCAGAACCTGTACGAGAGCATCCGCAGCGAACCCTTCAAGATCCCCGAGGACGACGGCAACGACCTGACCCACACGTTCTTCAACCCCGACCGCGAGGGCTGGCTGCTCAAGCTGGGTGAGGCCACCAAATTCCCCCTGGTAGCCACCAGCCCTTCCCTTTGTGGCCATGGCCAAAACTATAGCCCTCCCAGTTGAGCCCAGTTCCCTCCCAGTTGCACCGTTCCCTCCCAGCTCCCTCCCAGTTCCTCTGACTCCCACCCCAGTCACTCCCAGTGCCCCCCAGTTCCTCCCAGTGCCCCCGCCCTTTGCCCCTTTGTCCCTCCAGTCCCTCCCAATGCCCTCCCAGTTGCTCTCAATCTCTCCCAGTGCCTCCACAGTCACCTCCCAGTTGCTCCCAGTGCCCTTCCAGTTGCTCCCAGTACCCCCCGCCAGTCCTCACCTCTCTCAGTGCCCCCCAGTTCCCCACTGGGGTTTTGTGGGGGCTGTGACTGATGTCTCCTCTCTCTCCCCGACCCCCCTCGCCGTGACACCCGGACCCCCAGGAGGTAGGTGGTAGGCGGGGGAGGGAGGGCAGCACCCTGGGACACCCCCCATCCATCTGCCCCCCATCCATCTGTTCCCCCAGATCCATCATCCTCCCCTTATTTGCCCCCCCAAATCCATTTGCCCCCCCAAATCCATCTGCCCCCCCAAATCACCACCCCCTGAAGCCATGGATCCCCCTTTTGTCCCACAACCTCCCCCTCTTGGACCCCCAACCCCCCCTTTTTGCCCCTAAACCTCCCTTTCTGCCCCCTTAACCCCCCTTTTTGCCCCCTTTTTGCCCCCAAACCCTGCTTTTTGCTCTCCAACCCCCCCCTTTTTGCCCCCCCTTGGACTCCCCCAACCCACGTTTCCCCCCCCAACTCCCATTTTTGCCTCCTTTGGACCCCCAAACCCCCCTTTTTACCCCCCACCCCCTTTTTTCCTCCCCCCCCAGGTGGGCGGGTGAAGACGTGGAAGCGCCGCTGGTTCATCCTCACTGACAACTGCCTCTACTATTTTGAATACACCACGGTCAGAACCCCCAGGACCGCCCCCCCAAACCCATTGTCCCCCCCTAGACTCCTCCAAACACCCAGGACCCCCCCAAATCCATCTGCTCCCCCCCAAGCCTTCTTTAGGTTCCTCTGGGTACCCCAAGACCCCCCCAGATCCCCCCCATCCCCCCCAAAAAAAGCCTCAGGACCCCCTAAATCCATTTTTCCCCCTCCAGAACCCCCCCAGAGCCCCCCCAATCCATCTGTCCCCTCCCAAAACCCTCTTGTGACCCCCCCAAACCCCCTTTGGGTACCCCAGATCCCCCCAGCTTCCCCCAAAATGCTGTAGGACTCCCACAAATCCTTTCTCCCCCCCCAGGACCTCCCCCAAAACCCCCAGGACTCCCCAAATCCTTCCCACCCCCCCAAGCCCACCTTTTTCCCCCATCCCCCAGGACAAGGAGCCGCGAGGAATCATCCCCTTGGAGAACCTGAGCATCCGTGAGGTCGAGGACCCCCGGAAACCAGTAAGAATCCCCCCTCCCAGTTCTTCCCAGTTCCCCTAGACCCCCCCAAACCCTCAGACCCCCCAAAAAACCTCTCATATTCCCCCATTGCTGCTTCACTCTCTTCATCCTCAACAAGAAGCTCCATTACCCCAATCTTCTCCAGTTCCTCCCAGTCCTCCCAGAACCCCCCAAACCCTCAGACCCCCCCAAACCCTCAGATTCCCCACCCCAAAACCTCTCATGTCCCCCCATTGTTGGTTCAACCTCTTCATCCTCAACAAGAAGCTCCATTACCCCAATCTTCTCCAGTTTCTCCCACTTCTCCCAGTTCCTCCCAGTTCCCCCCAACCTCTCATGCCCCCCCAGCACTGCTTCGAGCTCTACATCCCCAACAACAAGGGGCAGCTCATCAAGGCCTGCAAGACGGAGGCCGACGGGCGTGTGGTCGAGGGTAACCACGTCGTCTACCGCATCTCGGCCCCGACCCGCGACCAGAAGGACGAGTGGATCAAATCCATCCAGTGAGCACCCAAAAAACCTCCACTGCACCCCAAAATCCACCCCGCACCCCAAAAGTCTCACCTCGCACCCCAAAAACCTCCTGGAGAACCTAGAAATCTTCCTGGAGAAGCTCCAGCACTTCCAGAGCTTCTCGTGGGGTTGAGGAGGCACCAAGATGCTTTGGAGAACTTGGGGAGCACCAGTAGACCCCCAAATCCCACCAGGGAACCCCCAGGTCCTTTTGGGGACCCCCTGACACCCCAAAACTCCCACTATGCACCCCCAAAACCTCCTGGAGAACCTCCAGAGCTTCTGATGGGGTTGAGGAGGCACCAAGATGCTTTGGAGACCTTGGGGAGGACGAAGAGACCCCCCTCAAGTCTTTTTGGGGACCCACTGACACCCCAAAACCCCCACCCTGCATCCCTAAACCTAAATCCTCCTAGAGAACCTTCCAAATCCTCCAGAGCTTCTCATGGGGTTGAGAAGGCAACAAAGATGCTTTGGAGAACTTGAGGTGGATTAAGAGACCCCTCCCAGGTCCTTTTGGGGACCCCCAAATCCTTTTGGGGACCCCCTAACACCCCAAAACCCCCACCCTGCACCCCTAAATCCTCCTGGAGATCCTCCAAGTCCTCCAGAGATTTTCATGAGGTTGAGGAGGTACCAAGATGCTCTGTAGAACGTGGGAGGTCCCTCATGGCTTGGGGGGCCTCCTGGGGCATCTCAGTTGGAAGAGCCCTCCAAAACATCTCGGGGTCTCCCCATTTTTCCTTCTTTCCCCCCAACCCAGGGCGGCCGTGAGCGTCGACCCCTTCTACGAGATGTTGGCCGCTCGCAAGAAACGCATCTCGGTCAAGAAGAAACAGGAGCAACCCTGAAAAGGGGGGGGCTGGGACCCCCCCCCAGGACCCCCCAAAACCACAAGGGACCCCCCCAAGACCACAAGGGACCGCCCAAAACCAAGAGGAACCCCCCCAAAACTACGAGGAACCCTCCAGGAGCACATGGAACCCCACGAAGCTGTGAAGGACACCAACCTCCCCCCTCCAGGACTTCCCCAGACCTTGAGGGGACCCCAAAGGACAATGGGGACCCCCCTGGATCTTGAGGGACCTCAAAGGCCTCCCAAGATGATCCAGGAACCCCCCAGGATGACCTAGGACACCCCCAAACCACCAAGGAACCCTCTTAAGACCTCAAGGAACCCCCAAGGTGACCACGAGGTGATCCCCCTAAACTCTGAGTAGGCCCCAAAGGACAATGGGGACCTCCAACATCTTGAGGACCTCCCCCCAGGACCACGAGGCCCCCCCAAGGCCCCTCCCAGTTCCCCAGTGCCTCCCATTTTGGGGTCGTCCCCCCTTTATTTATGGCCCCATTAAAGGAGGTGAAGGTCCACCTTCATTTTGGGTGGGGTCAAAGCGGGGGGGGGCTCCATTTAAGATTTTATTTCACAGTTTTGGGGTGAAAAAGCAGCATTTTGGGGTTGGGGGGCAGGGAGGACCCCAAAAGGGGACCCAGATGTTGCGGGGGTCAAGGTTGGAGTCAAAGGAGGAGATGGAGCCCACCAAAGGGATCCAGATGTTGGGGTTGGTGTCAAAGGAGAGGATGGAGCCCACCAAAGGGATCCAGATGTTGAGGATGGAGCCCAGCAGAGCGATCCAGCTGTTGGGAGTCAGGGGCAGGGCTGGAAGGGCAGCGTGGTGACCCCCCCGTGCAGCTCCAGGCCCCCCTCGGCCCAGGCCAGCAGGTCTCCCCCAGTCTTGGCGCGACAGCCGGCCACGGCAGCCACCTCGGCGGCATCCAGGACACGGCTCCAGAGGTGGAACTCGGAGATCTCACCCACGAAGGCCTGAGTGGCATCAAAGCCACCACCCAGCGCATCCTGGGGACACAGGGACAGATGGGAACGGGGCAGCCAGGGTGGGACGTGGGGATGGGGGCATGGAGATGGAGCTTCCATGGGGACATGGAAATGAGGGGACAGGGGACGTGGAGATGGAGCTTCCATGGGGACATGGGGACACGGAGATGGGCCACCCCAGTGGGATGGAGACATGGGGACACGAGGACATGGGGTTGTGGCACCCAGATGGCACAGGGACCCCCTTGACCCCCCCTCCACCCCATCCCAGTGTCCCCAGTATCCTCCAGTCCCTCCCAGGTCCCCCCAGTTCCCCCTCCACTGCAGTCTCTTCAGTCCTCCCAGGTTCCCCCAGTTCTTCCAGTCTTCCCTAGTCCCTTCCATTTCCCCTAGTCCCCCCTCCACCTCAGCTCCCCAAGTCCCTCCCAGTTCCCCCCAGTTCTCCCTCAGTCCTTCCCAGTTCTCCCCAGTCCCTCCCAGTCCCCCCCAGTCCCCTTTCCACCCTAGTCCCCCCAATTCTCCCCAATCTCCCCTCCACCTTAGTCTGCCCAATCCCTCCCAGTCCCCCCAGTCTCCCTCAGTCCCTCCCATTTCCCCAAGTCCCTCTCAGTCCCCATAGTGCCCCCAGTACCTGCTCCTGGCCCAGCACCAGTACCCCTCGGGGGCGCAGGGGGTGCCCCACAGCCAGGCCGCCCCCCCTGGCCCTGGGGACCCCATCCTGGAAGCTGCTCCAGGTGCCCCCCGCGGCCGCCCAGGTGACACAGACGTGGTGCCAGCGGCCAGGCGAGGGGGACAGCGACAGCGCCACCGCCTGGCAGGGCAGATAAAGGGGGGACAGGGGCAAAGAGGGGGGACATGGAAAAAAAGGGGGGGACAGGGGGAAAAATGTAGAAAATGGGGGGGAAAAATGGGGGCAAGGAAAGGGTGGGGGCAGAGGGGAGAAGGGATATTAGGGGGGGCCTCAGCCCCACAGCCCCCCCCATAACCACCCCCAACCCCATAGCCCCCCATTCCCCCTCTCCAGCCCCATAACACCCCCCTCCATCCCATGGACCCCCATTTACACCCTCCCAGTCCCATAGCCCCCCTTCTGCCTCCCTCAAGCACCAGAACCCCCTACTTTTCCAAATCCCCAGCCCCATAGCCCCCCTATTTCTCCCCCTCCAGCCCCATAGACCCCCATTTACACCTCCACAGCCCCATAGCCCCCCCTTTTCCAGTCCCCCAACCCAATAACTCCCCATTTCTCCCCCTGTCCAGCCCCATAACCACCCTCCCCAGCCCCATAGACACCCCCCGCTTTTCCTGCCCCACACCTGGTCGTCCACCAGCAGCTCCATGGGTCGCCCCCCCCAGGCCAGCAGCACCAGCTCGTTGGGTTGCCCGGGGGCGGCATAGGAGAAGGGGGTGCCAAGAGCCGGGGCCCCCCCGGGACGCAGCCAGAGACAGGCCGAGAGCGCCCGTAATGCCCGGCGCACGGTGCCTCGCGCCCCGCGCAAACATGTAGTTGGTGCGGAGAGGGAAGGAGACACGGAACCCTCCCCGAGGAACCCCAAAACCTGAGGGACACCCCAAAAGGATCAGCATGGGGGGACCAAGGCTGGAGTCCCAGCCCTGGAGGTCCCATCCTTGGGGTCCCATCATTGAGGTCCCATCCCTGCATCCCAGTCCCTGGGGGCCCCAACCTTCTACCCCAGGGAGGTCTCATCCTTGGAGGTCCCATCTTTGGGGTCCCATCCTTCCATCTTGGGGGTCCCAACCCTGGGGGTCCCATCCTTCCACCCCTGGGAGGTCCCATCCTTGGAGATCCCATCCTGGGGGACCCATCATGGGGTCCCATCCTTTAGGGTCCCATCCTACCATCTTTGGGGGTCCCACCATGGGGTTCCCATACTTGGAGGTCCCATTATGGGGTCCCACCCTTGAGCCCCCTCCCACCTGGGGTCCCCTCTCACCCTTGGCCACCCCCTGGGCATCCCCGTGGTCCTCAGGGTCATCATGGTCCTCCTCTTCCTCCTCACGGTTGCCGTGGCGATGGCCACTCATACCCCAGGGATGCTGAGCGCCCTGGTTGCCGTGGAGATGGTCTCCATGGTGGTTGCCATGGTTGCCGTAGTGGTGGTTGCCGTGGAGACGGGCGGCTTGGTTGCCATGGTGATCCTCAAAGGGGAGGTTGCTCACCTTGCTGTGGTCCCCGTGGCCGTTGCCATGGTGACCATAGGCATTGCTAGGGAGGATGCTGTGTGGGTTGCCAGGGTCGCCGGGCTTGCTCTGGTTGCCATGGGAACCGTGGTGCTCACTGCTCAGCTTGCCCCGGTCACCATGGTAACCGTGCTGGTTGTTAGAGAGGAGGCCGTGAGCTTTGCCGGCCTTGCTGTGGTCACTATGGTGACTGTGCTGGTCGCCATGGTGACTGTGCTGGTTGCCATGGTGACCATCGTGATGGTTGCTATGTTCTCCGCCCTTGCTGTGGTTGCCATGGGGACCGTGCTGGTTGCTAGAGAAGATGCTGTGATGGTTGCTATGCTCGCCAGCTTTGCCATGGTCGCCATGGGGACCGTGCTGGTTGCTATGGTGACCGTGATGGTTGCTATGGTGACCGTGATGGTTGCCATGGAGCCCCTCGTGGTGCTTGCCGTGCTTCTCGTGGTCGCCATGGGAACCATGCTGGTTGCCATGGGGACCGTGCTGGTTGCCAAGGTGGTTGCCATGGGGACAGGAGCTGCAGCTTCAGCTGCCCCATCTTCTTCTGCCCCCCAGCCCCCCTAACTGCTCCCAACCACCTCCTCCTGCCCCATAGCTCCCCCTGCCCCCTATTCTGCCCCACACACCCCTTCCTGCCCCAAAACTGGCCCCCCAAATCCCCCATCCTGCCCCATAGAACCCTCTCGCCCCATAGCTCCCCCAAACTGCCCCCCATTCTGCCCCACAGACCCCCAACCAACCACCCCCCCGCCCCACATCCCCCCTCCTGCCCCACAATTGCCCCCAGGCTGTCTCTCCCCCCCCCCCCCCCGCTATTTTTAACCCCTTAATCCCTCCTGTTAATCAGCAAAGCCCTAATTAGGGCAGGGGGAGGGGCAGGAAGAGAAAGGGGAAGGGGAGTGCACTTAGGGGGCAGAAAGGGGCACTTATGGGGTGAAGGTGGCACTTAGGGGTCAGAGAGCCCCCCTCTTTGTACAGGCACGTGCAAGCCGCCCCCCATCCCCTCACCTGCAGCTGCTGCAGCCGCTGCCTCAGCCCCTGCAGGGCCCGCTGCAGCACATCCTCGTGCAAATCCTCTTGTGAATCCTCCTCGTGCAAATCCTCCTCGTGCGAGGAATCCTCGTGTGAGAGCCTCGCCCGGCAGCGCCGCAGCTTGGCTGCCAGCTCCAGCGCCGTTTCCCGCTGTTGCACGAGGGCCTCGCGCAAGCGAAGGACAGTGGCCCGGGCGTGTGAGGGCTCCTCGTGCAAATCCTCGTGCAAGAGGGAGGCCTCATGCTCACAAGCATCGTGCCCCGGGGGTAGGGGGGTGCAGATGAAGCGGGGGAGGGGCTGCTCCCCCGTGCCCCCCAGCAGGAGGCCCAGAGCCAGCAGGGCCCGGAGCACATGCATCGCCTCACACACGCGCGTGCAAGGGCTCCAGAGGCTGCGGAGGAGGGAAAGGGGGGGGCACTTATGGGGCGGGGTAGCACTTATGGGGTGGAGGAGGACTTGGGGGACTCTTAGGGGGCAGGAAGAGGCAGTTAGGGGGAACTTAGGGGGCAGACAGCTCCCCCCCATAAACACCTGGAGCCCTTGCACACGCATGTGCACCACATAGTGTTCCCAGTCCAAACCAGTCCCCCCCAGTACAGCCCATTGTCTCCCAGTCCAAACCAGTTGGAGCTCCCCAGTCCAGCCCGGTATCTCCCAGTCCAAACCAGTTGCCGAGTCCTCAGCTCCCAGGAGAAACCAGCTGCGGGGTTCCCAGCTCCCAATTCAAACCAGTTTGCGTTCCCAGTCCAGCCCAGTTCCTCCCAGTCCTCCCCCCTCCCCGTACCTGTGCGAGGCCCGGGCTTTACTGGTCTTACTGGGGCTTTACTGGGAGGGGGGCGGGGGGGGGATCAGAGCGGCTCAGGGGGAGGAGGGGCAGAACAGCTGCCCCTCCCCCCACCTCACCTCACCTCTGCCCCCTAAGTGCTCCCTTCACCCCATAAGGGCCCCTTTTAGCCCCATAAGGGCAGCCTTCTGTCCTAGAAGTGCCCCCTCCTGCCCCAGAAGTGCCCCCTCACCCTATAGATGCCCTCTTCTGCCTCATAAGTGCCCTTCTCTACCTTATAAGTGCCACTTTCTGCCCCCTAAGTGCCCCCTTCTGCCCTGTAAGTGCCCCTTCACCCCATAAGTGCCCCTCTCTGCCCTATAAGTGCCCTTTTTTGCCCTGTGAGTGCCTTTTTGCCCCGTAAGTGCCCCCTTCTGCCTCATAAGTGCCCTTTCACACCACAAGTGCCCTCTCCTGCCCTATAAGTGCCCCCTCACCCCGTAAGCGCCTCCTTCTGCCCCCTAAGGGCCTACCCCCCACGAGCTCATTTGCATGGACACGCCCCTTTCGTATCCCCGCCCTTATGTTTTGGTCACGCCCCCTCTCCAGACCACGCCCCCTCCCCGCTGGCCAAGCACCGCCCGGTGTTCTTAAGCCCCGCCCCTTCCGCTTCTGCCTCGTCTAAGATGGCGGCGCCCACTCGCGGCGCGGGGCCGTAGAGGGAGTGATCCGACAATGTCTTGTGGCGAGGAAAAAGGGGGGTCTCGGCGGGAGCCCCCCCGGGAGCCCCCCCGGACCCTGCAGGGGCTGCTCGAGATGGCGGTGACGGCGGGGGAGCCCGGCGGGGGGGGGCGGGAGCCGCTGGGGCAAGAGGTGGGTCATGGTGGGGGGAAATTGGGGGGCTTTGGAGGGGATTGAGGGGCTGGGGGGGTATTAAGCGGCTGAGGGGGGAACAAGATGGAGAATGGGAGCCGTGGGGGGAGAATTGGGGGGGAAATTGGGGGCTGGGGGAAAAATAGAGGCCTTGGGGGGAGAATTTGGGTACCTGGAGGGAGAAATGGAGGGCTAGAGAGAAATTAAGGGAGGAGAAATGGAGTCTTCGGGAGAGAATTAGGGAGCTGAGGAGGGAATTTGGGGCGTTGAGGGGAGAATTGGGGGGAAATGGGGCTATTGGGAGGAGAATTTGGGGTCTTGGAAGGAGAAATGGGGATGTTGGGAGTGGAATTGTGGGCTGGGGGGGAATTAGAGGGCTGGGGAAAACATTGGGGGGGAAATGGGGCCTTAGGGGGGGGAGTGGGGGGGCTGGGAGAGGAGTTAGGGGATGAATTGGTGGGCTGGGTGGGGAAATGGGAGGCAAAGGGATTTCAAGGGGGTTCTCTAAGCCCCCTTTCCCCCCCCCCCCCACTGCAGCAGCAGCAATGGCTGCGGGAGGCACTGTCGGCGGCCCTGGTGGGGGGCGGGGGTTCCGGGGGGGCCCTGGAACGTTGCTTGCGGGATTTGGAGGGGCCCGACCCCCCTGAGGAGAGCCTGGAGCTGCTGGCGGAGCTGTGCGAGAACATGGACCACGCCACAGGTGAGGGAGGGCAAATGAAGGGGCAGGTGGGGGCCTTGGGGGGGTAAATATGGGGGTTATGGGGGTCCTTGGGGGGTAAATAAGGGGTTGGGGGCAATGGAGGCTAAATGTGGGATTGAGGCAGCAAATAGGGGCCGTTGGAGGTAAGTAGGGCCTTGGGGGGGAAATGGGGGGCCTGGGGTGGGGGGAAATGGGGGCCGAGGTTGGGGAATGGGGGGCTGAGGGGGAGTAGGGGGATTGGGGGGCAAATGGGGGGGGCTCTACACCTATTCCCCCCCAAGGCTTTTATGGAGGGGGTCAGGGAGTTGTTTTGGGTTCCAGGAGGGCTTGGAGGGATCTCAAATACCATTCCGCCCACCCCCAGTTTTATTTTGGATGGGGGTCGGGGAGATCTTTTGATTCTGGGGGATTTGAGGGGATCCAGGGGGATTTGGGGACACCCAGGAGGCAGTTTAGGTGTTTGGGGGGGTCCCTAAACCCATTTCCCCCCCCCAGGTTTTTGGGGGGGGTGGTCAGGGTGTTGTTTTGGTTTCCAAGAGGGTTCTTCTGTATTCCACGGGGGTTTGAGGGGATCCAGGGGAATTTGAGGGGATCCAGGAGGGATTTAGGGGGTCTGTGGGGGTCTCTAACCCCATTTTTTTTGCTCCTCCCCAGAATTCTGTGCGCGGGGGGGTCTGCGCCCCACGCTGTCACTGCTGTCCCACCCACGGGGGGCGCTCCGTGCGGGGGCCGCTCGCCTGCTGGGGGCTTGTGCCCAGAACCTCCCAGAGGCACAGGGTGGGGCCCTGGATCTGGGGGCGCTGCCGGCCCTGCTGGGGGCACTGGGAGGGGACCCTGACCCCCGTGTGCCCCCCACCGCCCTCTTCGCCATCTCCTGTGAGTGAGGGGGGCAACTGGGGGCAATTATTGGGGTGGAGGGGGTGATTGGGGCAATTATTGGGGGTGGAGGGGGTGATTGGGAGTGGGAGGGGTAATTGGGGCAGTTATTGGGGTGGAGGGAGTAATTGGGGGGCAATTATTGGAAGGGAGTGGGTAACTGGGGGGATGAGGGGGAGGGATTGAGAGAACTAGAAGCAATTGGGGGAATGCTCCCCCCCTCAAAACTCCTCTCCTCTCTAATTGCCCCCCAACCTCCTTAATGCCCCCTCCCCTCCTAATTGCACCCCTCAATTGCCTCCCCAGGCCTGGTGCGGGGGCAGCCATTGGGCCGGGGGCAATTGGAGCGTTTGGGGGGGCTGGAGGTGCTGGGGGGGGCCCTGAAAAGCCCACCCCTGCGAGCCCGAGCTGCCTTCCTAGTGCAGAGCCTGCTGAGAGAGCACCCCCCCCTCGGCGGTAATTACACCCCTGAACCCCAAAATACCCACCCCAACCCCAAGGCTCCCTTAAAATACCCCCCCAAACCTCAGCATCCTCCCTTTGCACCCCAAAACCTCCCCTGTATGGTGAGACCCCGCCTCAAATACCACCCCAAAACCCCCACTTGCCCCCCTCAATTGCCCCCTGACCCCCCCTTTTTGTCCCCTAGAGGTGCTGGTGGCGCAGGGCTGGGTCCCGCGGCTGGTGGAGCTGCTGCGCACAGAACACGGCTCGGCCCATGAACATATCATGGGGGCCCTCTGCGGGTAGAGGGGGCTTGGGAGTCAGGGGGCAATTAGAAGGGTGACTGGGGGGCAAAGGGTGTATTTGGGGATGTTCGGGTGGGCTGAGGGGCAAAATGTGGCTGGGGGGGCATGCCATGCATGCCTTCTGCAGGCGGGGGGGTAAATGGGGGGGTCGAGGGCAATTGGAGGTATTTGGATGGGGCTAGGGGGCAAAGTGGGGCAGGGGGGGCATGCCAGGGGTGCTCTCTGTGGGTAAGGGAGTGCGTGAGGGAGCAATTGGGGGGATCAGGGGGCAATTGGGGTACTTGGGGGCAATAAGAAGCGCAATTGGGGGCCAACAGGTGTATTTGGGGGCAACTAGGTGTGTTTGGGGTTCGGGGGGGCAAAATGAGGCTGGGGGAGGCATGCCATGGGCACCTTCTGCAAATGGGGGGTAATTGGGGGGGCAAATGAGGGGTTCAGCTGGCAATTGGTGGTGTTTGGGGGGGTGCTGGGAGGCAATGGGTGGGTTTAGGGGCCAATTGGGGGGTAGTTGAGGGTCTCAGCCCCCCCAGTGCTCCATTTGCCCCGCCCCAGGCTGGCCCAGAGCGCACAGGGGGTGCAGGAGTGTCGTGCCCCCACCCTGCGGCTGGAGGAGCTGCTGAGGGAGAGGGGGAGGCAGCTGCAGGGGCACCAGGAGAACCAGGTATGGGGGGGCTGGGGGGGCACTTGGGGGTCTGTGGGGTTCATAGGATACTTGGAGGGCTGGGGGAGTATTTGGGGCACAAGGGGGTTGGGAAGGAGCACTTGGGGGCCTGGGGGGGCACAGGTGGGTCTTGGGGGGCTGGGGGAGTCCAGGTTATGGGGGGGACTTGGGGGGTGCACAGGGTATAGGGGGGGCACTTGGGGGGCAGACACCCGCTCTCCTCATTGTGACCCCCCCTCTTTTTGGCAGGAGGAACTGGAGTTCTGCGATCGGCTGCTGCATCTCTGCTTCCCGCAGACGCCCCCCCAGGAAACTCTGCCTCAGGAACCTCCTGATCCGGAACACCCCCTGCGGCCCCCCCCTCCCCAGGAGACGCCTCCCCAACTCCCCCTTGCCCTCCAGGCCCCACCCACCCACCGATGACCCCCCCATTCCATTGCCCCCCCCTTTCCATTTGGGGGGGGGGGGGGGCAATAAAGGCTTTATCCAATTAATGGTTTATATGGGAGTTGATGACATCATGACACCCCCCGGTGGGTTGGAAAGGGGGCGGGGCCTATAGCGGATAGGCGTGGTCTGAGACTAAGGGGCGGGGCCAGCTGTGTCGTTGGGTGGATGGGGCGTGGCCAGCGGCCGTTGCCGTGGTGACGCGTGGCCGGTGCCGCCATGGCGGGCCTGGAGGAGGCGCTGGGCACCGTGAGCTGGTGGGGGCTGAGCCCGGCGCTCGACCTCGGCCAACACCGTGAGAGACCCCTCCTCCTGACCCCCGCCTTGTGTCCCCTTACCCCCGTCCCTGTTCTCCCAGTCCCTCCCCTTCCCCATTCACCCCCAGTCCCAGCTCTCCTAGTCACCCCCTCCTCATTCACCCCTGTTCCCAGTTTGCCCAGCACTCCCTAGTTCCATTTCCAGTTCTCCCCGTCCCCAACTCTGTTCCAAGTTCTCCCAATAACCCCCATTCCCAGTTCTCCCGTTACCCTCCATTCTCACTTCTCCCAGTCCCGTCCCCCAGTTCCCAGTTCTCCCAGTACCCCAGTGTCCCCTCGTTCCCAGTTCTCCCAGAGCCCTAATTCCCTCCCCATTCCCAGTTGTCCCTGTCCCCCCCGTCCCATTCCCAGTCCCTCCAGTGCCACCCCGTTCCCAATTCTCCCAGTCCCCCCAATTCCCTGCCATTCCCTGTTCTCCCAGTCAATCCCCCATCCCATTCCCAGTTCTCCCAGACCCCCCTGCTTACCCCCTGTCCCTCCCCCAGTGCCCCCCGCTCCGGTCCCGGCGGTGTCGCTGCTGCTGGGGGGGGCGGAGGGGCGGCACCTGCTGAGCTCAGCGGCACGGGGGGGGACGACCCCCTACACGGTACCGGGGGGCAAGGGTTAATGGGGGGGGTAGTGGGGCGTCAATGGAGGGGAATGGGGAGAGGGGAGGCAATGGGGGGGGCATCACTGTATGGACTGGAGGGGGGGGTCCCAGGAGGGTCCAGGTGTGACGGGATGGGGGGTCGCTGCAGGTTCTGGTGGGCGAGCGGCGCCCCGAGCTGGTGGCCCGGCAGCTGCTGCTGCTGCTCGTGGCCACCGAGAGCCCCGACCGGCTCGCCCCGGCAGGTACCGCCCCCCCCAGTTCATACCAGTTCCCTCCTCCCATCCCAGTTCCCCCCCGTTCCCAGTTCCCCCACGTCTTCCCTATTTCCACTTCTCCCAGTTCCCCCGATGTCCCGGATCCCAGTTCCCCCGCCGTTCGCAGTTCTCCCAGTCCCATTCCCAGTTCTCCCAGTTCCCCCAGCGCAGGCGGCGCTGCTGCTGGAGCTGCTGGGCTCGGTTCGGCTCGGTTCGGCTCCGTCCTCAGTTCTCCCAGTCCCATTCCCAGTTCTCCCAGTTCCCCAGCGCAGGCGGCGCTGCTGCTGGAGCTGCTGGGCTCGGTTCGGCTCGGTTCGGCTCCGTCCCCAGTTCTCCCAGTCCCATTCCCAGTTCTCCCACTTCCCCCAGCGCGGGCGGCGCTGCTCCTGGAGCTGCTGGGCTCGGTTCGGCTCCGTTCTGGCTCCGCCGCCCTCCTGTCCGGAGCCGCCGCGCGTCTGCGGGGCTGGGTGAGCGGGGAGCCCCCCGAGCTGCGCCCCATGAAGGTACTGGGGGCACTGGGAGGGACTGGGGAGACTGGGAATGCGGCTCATGAAGACACTGGGAGGGACTGAGGGGGCTGTGATGGGACTGGGAGGAACTGGGAATGCGGCTCATGAAGGTACTGGGAGGGACTGGGAATGTGGCTCATGAAGGCACTGGGAGGGACTAAGGGGGCTGTGGTGGCACTAGGAGGAACTGGGAATGCGGCTCATGAAGGTACTGGGAGGGACTGGGGAGCCTGGGAGTGCTGAGTGGGAACTGGGATAAAGGCGGGATCTGATGCTGGGAAACTGGGGGTCCGATCCTGGGGGAACTGGGGATGCTGGGGTGATCTGCTACTGGGGAACTGGTGGATCCGGTGCTGGGGAACTGGATGCTGGAGGTTCCCGTCGGGTCTCGCAGTGCCGGGACCGGGACGCCCTGGAGTCGGTTCTGCGGCGCTGGGAGTGCTCGGGGCCGGAGCCCCCGGGGTGGGAGCGGCGGCTGCGGAGCCGCCTCGGGACCCGCTTCGACTCCAGAGGGGCCCTGGCCGACTGGGATCTGCGGATGGGGCTGCACTCCCGGGGGGTAAATCCGGGAAAAGTGGGGGGGAAGGGGGTGGGGAAGGGGGTAAAAAGCATAAAAACAGGGAAAAGGGGCAGAAAAGCAGGGAGAAAAGGGGTTAAAGGGGGGAAAAGGGAGGGAAAGGGGGTAAAAACAGGGAAAAGGGGGAGAAAAGAGGGGAGAAGGGGTAAAAACAGGGGGAAGGAGGGGAAAGGGGGGTAAAAAGAGGGGAAAGGGGAGCAAAAGGAAAGGGAAAGGGGTGAAAACAGGG